>CATIWM010620875.1:0-19041 GCA_949671775.1 Mallotus repandus
ATTCCTTGTGTTTCATGTTCCAAGGAGAGCTCATGAAGATCCATATAATGTAATGGATTAGATTTTGTATTTGAATATAGATTTTAGGTTTTTTTTATTATTTATTTTGTATGTTTTGTTTATTTATTTGGTTTATTGGCATGTATAATTGATTTGTACGTAAGAATTGTAATAGCCCCGATAGTGGGAATATAGTGGAACCATTTTATTTTTTGCACTTTAAAATTGGTTAGTAAATTAGGTTCACTTGGTAAAATTCTAATTGAAATTAATGGTGGCTTTAGATTAATTTAGGTTACATGTAAATTAAATTAGGGTTAGAAATCACTGAATGTATGTATTTATGTGTTTATTTGTTTGGGTTTTTTTTTTTATATATTCGTTTTGGGCCACAAGCCCACACTTATGTTACTCATTAACAATAGACTTTAAAATTGGTTTTTTTAGGTTTTAATTAATTTTAAAATTAATTTAGGCTCATTTTCTTAGTAAAATTAAAATTAATTTAGACCTAGCCCATCTCATCTAAAGCATTTCCTTTAAAATAAATATAGATTTAGGATCACCTCATTTGATTTAAAATTAATTTGAATTAGGCCTACTAATTTAATTTCTTTTTCTTTTAAAATTTAATAGACTTAAACTCATTTCTTTAGAATTAAAATTTGTAGATTTAGGCTCACTAATTAAATTAAAATCTAGTTCCACCTTTAGTTCTATTTCACTTTGTAAATAAAATATGTAGATTTAGCTAATTTAAATTAAAATCAATATAGTTTAGAATCAACTAGGAACGTTTCGCCTTGTATGAATATATTTTTTACGTGCTTTTTTTATGACTAGGTGACTTGGAGTTAGATGTATGCTAAATTAGGGTTTAAATGAAATTGCATGTAATTAGAGAATAAGGTAGTAATTCATAAAATAATTTTAAAGAACATGAGACTAAAAGAAGTTAGTATTTTATTCCCAGAATTTCCTGGTTGTGGTGCTAACTCTCTTTTAGAGAATTGAGTTACCACCACCTTCGATTTGTCCCAGTTATTACCCTAGGTGGCGACTCCTCATCCCCATACCATGTCTTTCTGATATGGTTAGTGTATTCTCTGGAGCCCTAAGCTCAAACAATGTCGCGGTTGCTAAAATCTTGGACGTGCGCTAAACCCCGCCGTCTACACAATGGGTTTACCCTTGGTGGAACTTCTCTGATGTGTGCTCAAGGAGTTTTCACACTTATAAAACTCTTGCTGGACTGAGGCAATGATCTTTCTATCATCTTTCAAGGATTGCAAGACAATAAGGATTGAAACAACATCCTACTCATATGCCTTATCTCCCAAATGTTGGTGCATTCACCAAATATTTTTTTGAAGCAATCACTCAATCATGGCCTAGAAGAGTTATGTTATACCATATTCATAGAAATCAAGACTTCTCAACCACTCAAGAGTACAAGAATTAGTTAAAAGGTCACCATGAAGCAGGTAGAAGTGGTGAAGGTAGTTCTGGGAGTAGGTTGTAGCTTGAAGCTTTAGAAAGCTTCTTATTTAGGATGTAAGCTTTTTATTGTATGAATTATGGTTTATGAAATGCAATGGTATTTGACTTTTGAAAAGAAAAAGGTACAAGAAATAAAGAATTATTTAATCATGTTTATTGCTTGTAAAACAAACATCTTAATTTCGCATACATATTCAAATGCATAAGCTAATAAGAAAAATGCATACATCCAAGCTTTATTAACTTAAATGTACCCATTCTTAACCATAAAAAGGGATAAATGATATAGAATTGCTTAAAGATTGATCTAATTGGCAATAAGAATTTCTAATGATGTTAACTAGCTCTATCAAGTTTATAGCTAATGTAACTCTCAAATATCCCTTACTTTTTCCTAAGATGCCCTTTTGGGTTTTCATCTTAGCAGGAATTATTTTTATCTTTTTTATTTTCCCTAATTTTTGCCTAAGCTACCCTTTTTGGGTTTTTGACTTAGCGGGAACCTCTAACTTTTACCTAAACTACCCTTTCGGGTTTTCGACTTAGTGAGGATTTTTGTTTTTTATTCATTTTCTTATTTAGCACTCTACTTGGAGACTAGACATAGTACTTCTTCAATCTGTCCAAATTCACAGGCTTTGTAAATTCATTTCCCTCGAGATCTGACAATTTGACTGCACCTTTCAGAAGTATCTTCTTCACAAGATAAGGGCCTTCCCAATTTGGCTTGAATTTTCCTCTAGGATTAAATGGAACTGATCTAACTTGTTTCAAAACCAAATCACCTTCCTGAATCTTACTAATTTTGATTTTCTTTTTAAAAGCTTAAGCAATCCTTCTCTGATAAAGTTGCATATTGAATGCTACTCTAAGTCTTTTCTCATCCATTAGAGTCAACTCTTCATATCTGGATCTGGCCCATTCTGCTTCTAAAACCACTCTCAAAGACTGTAACTCAACTTCTACTAGTAGCACTGCTTCCATTCCATACACCGATGAATAAGGTGTTGCACCGTAGTTGTTCTAGTTGTAGTTCTGTAACCCATAAAGCATATGAATCTGACCAATCTCTATAAGTTTTGATAGTCTTACTGAGAATCTGCTTTATGTTTTTATTAGCTGATCAACTGTACTATTAGCTTGAGTTCGATACGGAGATTACTTATGATGTTCAACCTCATGCCTTTGCAACAAGTCTCTCACTTATACTTGAAACTGCACACCATTATCAATTACAATGTGATGAGGCACACCATATCTATAAATCTAGTTCTTTTCAATGAATCTAGCCATTTGCTTTGCTCCCAGCTTTTTGAAGGGCTCAACTTTGACCCATTTTGAGAAATAATCAACTGCCACAACTGTAAACTCATGACCATTAGAAGCTAGTGGAGCAATCTTTCTCAATATGTCAATTCCCCATGCTGAGAATAGTCAAGGAGAAGTTAGAGTTTGGAGCATCGAAGGTGGAATATGAGAAACATTCCCATGCAACTGACACTCATGACAACTTCTGACAAACTGAACATAATCATGCTCTATAGTCAACCAATAGTACCCCTATCTCATGATTTTTCTTACCAACTATTTACCATTCATGTGAGGTCCACATACCCGAGAATGCACATCTCGCATAATCTATTCTACTTCTTTTTTTGAAACACATATGAGATGCAAAGCTTTATCTCTTTTGTACAAAACCTCATTGAAAATGAAAAATCTTTTTGCAAGAGATCTCAAGAGCATTCTATCTTTCTTATTGGCATTTTCTGGAAATTCACCACACTTCTTCAATCTCAAAGTATCTAAATACCATGGCTTCTTTTCTTCTTGTACAGCTAGAACTTGAATGTTTTTGAAACATGGAACTTTGGTTTTCATCAAGATTACTGGCTAATAAACCTTTTGGATTATCCCACACATAAGCTAAAGTTGCCAAAGCATCAGCAACTTGATTATTCTTTCTTATCAAGTGGACAAACACTAGCTCATCAAAGTATTTCTTGAGATTCTCAATGCAATCTAAATAAGGCTTGAATTTTTCTTCTCTAACTTACCATTCTTTATTGACATGTGAAATAACTAGTTTTAAGTCACCAAACACCTCAACTCTTCTAATTCCCATTGCAATAAGAGCTTCTAAACCACATATATAAGCTTCATACTCTGAGATGTTATTAGTAACTAAGAAATCTAATATTTTTGCTATCGAAATCCAATCTCCAGTCGGTGAAACTAGAATCACTCCAATTCCTGCTCCTTTTTTATTCATTGCACCATCGAAATACATTTTCCAACCTTGTACTTCAATCAAGCTTATTTCTTCATTTGGAAAAGAAATGTCAACCTCTTAATCATCTTCAATTGGTTGTTGAGCTAAAAATTCAACAACTGCTCTTCCTTTGATCACTTTCTTTGTCAAATATTCGATATCGAATTCAGAGAGCAAAATCAACCGTCTAACCAATTTACCAACCAATGATAGAGTAGCATACAGATATTTCATCGAATCCATCTTCAAAATAACTTGTACCCTGTAAGTTTGATTTTATTGCCCAAACCATAGCTAGACAAATCTTTTCAATGATCTTATATTTTTCTTCAAATAGAAGCAGCTTCGTGCTTAAGTAATAAATTACAAATTCTATCCCACCATCATCTGCTTAAGTTAACATTGCACCTAATGTTGATTCTTTAACACACAAATACATGACAAGAGTATTCCCTGGTTATAGTGGTCTGAGTATTAGAGGATTTAACAAATATTGCTTAACTTTATCAAATGCAATCTGACATTGCTCATTCCAAACTGTGGGTTGATCTTTTCTCAATAATTAGAAATAAATCTACTAATGTACTAGAGGTAACCTAGAAAAGATCTTATTTTTGTTTCTATTTTAGGAACTGGCCTTTCTTGAATTACCTTGATCTTATCTGGATCAATCTCTATGCCTTTCGAACTGACCACATATCCTAACAGCTTACATGAAGATACTGTAAAAACACACTTTTTTGGATTAAGTATGATATTGAACTTTATCAACCTCTCCATAAACTTCTCCGGATCTCTTTAATATTTTGCAAAAGTTTTTTATCTAACAACCATATCATCGATATACACTTTCATCTCTTTATGAATTATATCATTGAAAACTTTTGTCATAGCTCTCTAATATGTTGCACAAGCATTTTTCAATCTAAATAGCATTAACAAAAGGTACCCTACTCTGTGATAAAAGCAGTTTTAACCTTATCGGCAATAGCCATCATTATCTGATTAAATCCTGCCATCCCATATGCACATTTGTAATACTTTTTACCAGTAGCAGAGTCTATCAAAACATCAATATGAGGCAAAGGGAAATCATCCTTTGAAGTTGCCTTGTTCAAGTATCTGTAGTCAACACACATTATAACTCTTCCATCCTTTTTGGGGACAGGGACAATATTGGCTAACCACTCTGGATAATCAACCTCTTCTAAAAATCCAGCCTCTATCTATTTATTGACTTCTTCTTTTATCTTTTAAGCCCATTCAGGTCTTAGATGCCTAAATTTCTGCTTTATTGGCTTTATTCTAGGATCAGTTGGAATAAAATGTTCTGCTACTTCTTGATGTATTCTAGGCATATCGTCATAGCTCTAAGCAAAGACTATTTTACATTTTTTTTATTATTCTGTCAAGCTCACTTTTTTCTTCAAAAGAAAGACTTGTTGCCAATTGAAGTTCTTTGGGTGATTCAATATCACTTATATTAAATGGTTCAATATGAATAGACTTTAAGTATGAAATGTTTATGATATGATCAAGTGTATACACATTGCCATTAGAATAAACATTGAATAAGTAAGTAAAATTAAAGGTTATTGCATTAAACAAATTAAAGGTTATTGCATTAAACAAATTAAAGGTTATTGCATTAAACTTAGAGAAGAAAGCATCATCAGAAATTACATAGTCAGCATCAAAAACATACTTTTCTAAACATACTACAGGTTTAACATTATTCAGAATAAAGTCCTCAACACTAATAGTAGTAAGTGGTGAAAGCTTAATCCTAGTATCCATAGTAGCTACAGCATCTAGAACCACAGTTTGGCCTTCTTTGAACCTCTTAGATCTTTTTACAACATCATCAAAAGATCTCCCAACCTTTAGCCTTTTCATACTTCTTCATGTAAATCCTTTTACCTCTCGGATAAACAAACACCCCTATTTTCAGTCTGACTGCTTGCTTTTTGAGCTTGTTCTGGCAAATAACCCAATGCCTAAGTATGCATTTAATTTTTAAAATCTGGGAATTGAGTAATCCCTTATTGATTTTTACCCAAACCCATACCAGGTATAAACTTGGACTTCTTCAGCATCGTTGCCACTTTTGAATACATACAAACATAAAAAATAGGAGCAACTTGAAATCCAAGTGGACCCATATCAGAATAAACCACATAACAACCATCTTAAGATTCAACTTCAATAGTAATCACATCTCCTTCATAAGGGAACTTGATCTTCTAGTGGAGAGTTGAAGGAACTCTTCCCAAAGGATAGAACCAAGGTCATCCTAAAAGTATCCCATATGTGATTGGGATATCAAGTACAATAAATTTAACCATAATCTCAATTAGCTCAGTTTTCATAATTGTCTTAAAAGTACCTTCCACAACTCTCTTGGACTCATAATAGGCTTTAATCACCATATCAAAGTTCGTGAGATCTTCTTTTGTCATGTTCAGTTTTTTCAAAACCTTAAAAGGACAAACATTGATTGTTGATCGATCATCAACCATTATACACGAGACCACAAAACCTTTTACTTCAGCCTAAATATACAAAGCTATGTTATGTTTCCTTCCCAAATCTGTCAGGTCTTTGTCAGAAAAAGAAATCTCCATACTATCTTTTAAAACTACTAACATCACCAACTCTTCGGGAGTAGATTCTAAAGAAATCAACAAGTTCTCAAGAGATTCATACATAGTATCCTTGTGCTTCTTCGATGCAACCAGTAAATCCCATATACTAGCATTAGCTTTCATCTGCTTTAATTATTTCAAAGCAGTATCCTCTTCTTTGTCATCAGACACTTTTTGTTTTCCTTTATCTAGCATTGGTGACCCATCCTTTTGTGGCATAGGAGGATCCGGATAGTTCACTCTATGGTTCCAATAAGTTAGCAAAGTTAAATTATGGATTTTCATCACTAATTGAATCTTCTCCTTCCATCAACTCCCAAAAGTTTGGAGGTATATTTCCTTAATTTTCTCCAACCCAGAAAATACGATCATCCATATAGTTAGCACAATAATTCATCTCTTCATCGTCACCAAATTCCTTACCTCGTCCACTTCGACTGATTGAATCAAATGAAATATCTGCAGATGTTGGTTTAGAGTACTTCACCAAATAATCAAACTTTCTTGTCAGTTCACCCAAAGTATTCCAAACTTGCTAATAAATTGGTTGTTCTAGAAAAGCCCAATCTGGTGGCACTACTTCTTTAAATGGAACTTGGATTACCAGTGGGTTGTAAGCAACAACATAGTCAAATTCAGGACTTGGCTTATCAAGATTTTGATAATCTTCTTCTTCCCTAGCCCTCTTTCTGCTATTAACCAGCTCAAAATGCTTCATAAAAAATTCTTCATTGATACATTCTTCATCAATCCTCATCACCGTCTTCACCTCTTATGCTGGCTTAGCATATTCTAGATTTGGAATTTTGCCTTGGTCAATGAGATCTTGAATTGCATGTCTAAGTTTGAAACAATTTTTAGTATTATGTCCCACTTACTGATGATACTTGCAAAATTCTTTTGGGTTATGATTAGGTGAAAGAACATTTAGTAACGACCTTGGTTCCATTGGCTTCATCATTCCACTTTTGCACAGTCTTTCAAACACCTTAGACAACAACACAGGAAGCTCAAAAAACTGTCTCGGCCTTATATTTGCTAACACAAGAGAAGAAGTAGCAGCAGTCACTTTTGGAGTATATGAAGATTGAGTTCCCTTCTTCTAAGCTTGTGAAGGTTTTCTGAATCTAGCAATTCTCTCAGCTTGAACCCCAGCATAATACAAATATGCAAATAATCTCATACTCATAACCTTGATTTCCTATCTGATGGAGTTTTAAGCATTTTCCCATCCAATTCTGATTTGATAAATCTTATCTGGTCTGTTTCTCATACATGCAGCTTTCTCTTTAAACCTTATGATGTAATTAGCAAAGGATTCATTCGATCTTTGAGTCAAACTCTGTAGATCTAGTAAAGAGACTTTAATATGAGTGTTGTAGGAATACAGTTTAAGAAACTGGTTCACAACTTCCTTCCAATTCTCTTTCATAGTATTATCAAGTCGAAGGTACCATGTAAGAGCTGAACTCTATAAAGAAAATGAGAACAAACCCCATATTTGATCATCTATCAATCCCAGAATAGTGGACATTATAACTTTACAGTGCTGAAGGTGTAACTTTGGATCACCAATGGCAAAAAACTTAGTCACTTCGGGCATCTTAAATTTTGGTGGGAGATTAAGATTCCTGAATGCACATAACTCATCAATGTCAAAACCTGTGGAAGCTTGCTTCATTTAAGTTTGTAACTTTTGGAGCTATTTAGTAATCTGAGCATACTCTTCAGTCATTAGTTTCTTTTCCTCAGTAACTGGACTAGCCACAACTGGTACTTTTGCTTTAGACTATATTGTCCAAGCTTCATAAGCTTTAATTTGATCCTCAATCAAAGGTCGATTATCAACCACAACAACTTCCTCTTCACTAGTTTCTCCATGGTGTGGTGGTGGTGGCACTGCCCTATAAAAAGGTCTTTCAATTTCCTTAGCAGCTTACAGTAACTATCCTAGATTATTCTGAAGGTACTCATTCACCCTCTTATTAACCAACTTGTCAACTTCTTCCATTCTAATAGGTTGTGAAGTACTTTCCATAATAAATTTTACTAATATGCCTTTTTCTTTCCTCTAACCAAACTGCAGTGTTAAGACCCTTTTAGCATTACCTATGATGACTGTACATGTATCAGCATGTATTCATGCATAGTAATTGCATGAATGCATGAGTGCAAATGTGTATGTAATGCAAAAATTCATAAATAAGACACACAAGAGCAAATAGAATCTCTTCCAACCTTATCTCTCCCACACAGGTGATTGTTCAATTTCTTTCCTAGGTGGGCTTACCGGAACATCATTGGGGGATGAACCAGCTCATGACTCTCGAAAAAGGAAAAATTAACATACAAAGATAATTTATGTTTACATACAGAGTTTTGTGGTACTTAAATATTTTAAACTAAGTAATCTTTAGAGTAGAGTTGTGATATCAGGATAACCATATTGGATTATCAGGACATAATAAGCTCGAGATTTTAATCCTTATATATCCAAATAAAATATAGATATAAACCATAAATTTTCTTATTATGAACATTAGATTATATCATAACAAGTTCCAAATCGGTTTATTTGAATAAAGGCCAAAATTATTACTCCATTAGATTAATTGGGTTAAGATATTAAAAGACCATTGGTAATATGTATATATTATACTTTGATGATTAGATTCAAGTTAGTAAAAACATAGGATATCAGAATAACCTTACGGATGTAGTGTCCCCATAATTAGGGTTATGTTATTAAGATATCTCAAGTTTTCTTTTTAAACAAAACAAACCTATTCGGACCTTTAGGTTTTAGCAAATTAGTCAAACTGCCATAACCATAAGAGTCATAATGTTTGAGAAATATGACCTAAATAGTGTAAACCATTTTAGGTCATAAGAAATAAACAGTATGTAACAAATGTGCTATGATAGACTGACTTGGTTCACATGGACCTTTCAGGTTCAAATGTGTATATAAAGTTTAAATAGGATTAACTTGATTCTTAATTAGCACAGCATAAGATATACATGTCACCAAGGACTTGGTTTAAACCAAAACACAGTATATAGACACAAATCAGCAAACACATGCAATATAGGGTATAATCCTAGTGGATGTTTCTAGGGTCACTACATGGGTTAGTCAGGGTAAAAGGCCAAGGGTTCCTTTGGTGAGATGCCCTCTATTATAGACTTGAGTTACAGGCTAAGGTCAGAGGGGTTCGGCATCTTTTACAAACTCGAGAGAAAACTACCCCCCCCCTTTAGGACTTGGATTACAAACTCTAGTCAAATGAGCCCGGTAGTATCTTTTTAACCGAGTTAAGGCTAAAGGTGACAATGTAAAACTATTCAACCCATGAGTCGAGTGGAGTCATGGTGAATCATAATTTGACACCATCAGGGTTATTAGGCTTGTGCACGTGTGAAAAGTATCGTGATGCAAGTTGGTCTATAATAGTATATATAATTGGAAGCAAAGTACAAACTTTGGGATCAATATCTCAATCCCCAGTGGAGTTGCCACTATTGACGCCAGCGAGTCCAACTCGGCACTCTTTGGATCACATACCCTTTTTTCCTTTTTATGGGAAAACATAGGGTAATGAGGGGAGTACTAAAAGAGCTTAAGGATGACATAAATGCACTTACAACCCTTCACTCAAAAAGGAGAAATAAGGAGTCGCCACTCAGTATCACCCAAGAAATTGTCTGTTTTAAACATTTAGGCAAACTCGATCCTTTGCTTGGAACCGCATTTGCCCATTGGATAAAGCATTGGGTGGTTTGGATGTTGATGTCAGTAGGATTAGGCTCTTTTATTCAAGGCATCTCTGTACCGCCCGAATGTTGAGCATTGCCGGCCTTACTTTATAAACAATGCTTCTAAAAATTATGTACTCGTATACATCAACTTTTACATATAAATGCACACAATATATACATACAAGCGCAAAAGAGTATGACAAAATGATGCATGATTATGGCATATGCTAAAACTAATATACATAACATGGCACACATGGTATAAACATAGCATAGAGTTATAAACAAGAAAATTAAGAAAGCATGTAAGCATGGTAAATCTATATATCATGGCAATATCATATAAGCATGGCATAATACATGATAATATGTTATAATCATGTTAATAAGTAAAATGCAAATAAAGTTATAAAAAGGCAAACAATTAACACATGGCAGAGCAATTATGGCAAAGTCATGTTATGAACAAATATATGCATGTTAAATAATGAAATATGAAAAATAAAGGCAATAAAAGAAATTAATTAAAATAAATTAAAGAGAAGGGAGATGGGAATGACTAACACATTTCGCACATATCCTCTCCATGATTGCTCTATATTCCGAGTTTCGAGGCAATAAAATATTTTATTTGAAAAATAAAAGAAAACAATTTTGAACATCCAAAAAAAGGTCATAAAATGCTTTAAAAAATAAATTTAGCTTTATAAAGAAATAAAAATGGATATTTTTGTGAATTTTAATAGAAAAATGGCTTTAAAAGCCCTAATAAATGAAAAATGTTTGAAATGAATTCTAAATAAAAAGGATTTTAGAAAAACATTTAAAACCATCATTTGATTAATTACATGAACCATTAATTCACAATATCAGTTTCCATCAAGTTAGGCCTCAAAATATGAATTTTGTACCTTGGATGGGCATTCTCACATTATGAATTATTGATTACATAATTAAATCATTTTATTCAGAAAATTAATTGACAAAGGAAATTATGATCAATATCCTTGCATTTGGATGATTTTTGTGATTAACAAAAAACAACACAAGTAAAGCATAAAAAGAAAGATATTTATTTTATTGAAGAACAAGATAAACTTACCATGAAAAATGATAAATTTTATTAAAGAAAATATAAAATTTAGATAAAATATGAGAAAGTGAAAATGGGTTTATTTATGGAAAAGAAATTGAAAGATAAGTGCAAAAGATAGCATTTTATTAACCATAAAAGATTAATTACCTAATAAAAGAAAAAAAAACCAGCTTTTGGCAGCAAATTAAATACAATTTAATCATAAAAATAAATAAAAAATTTGATATAATTGACAAGATAAAACATAAACAATATCAAAAGGAACATGTAATAATAAAATTACAAATAAAGCAAATAAATAAAGAAGGAGTAGGAGTAGAGATTGCAAATAAAATGTGAAAATAACAATAACATAAATAAAGCATAAAAATTAAAAGAAATGAGAGTTAAGTGTAGAGATTAAGATGATAATTGATAATATAACAACATAAATCATAAATTGATAATTAAAATAACAAATGGAAATAAGAATTAGAAATAAGTTAATAGGAGTTAGTAAAGTTAGTAGCTTGAGATTGAGATCTTGAGATTGATAACAAGAGGTATATGTAATGCAATGGATGATGTCAATGTAATGCATGCTCACACAAGCATTAAATAAATCCGGGGTGCATGCAAAGTATGATGCATGAGGCAATTCTGGAAGCATGCAAAGTTATGCAAATTCGAGAAGCATGCAAGTATGCAAAAGTATGCAAGTATGCATATAAAGAATCTATAAATGATCATACGCATGATAGTGATATGCAACAGGCAAGTGATATGCTTAAAGGCACATGAATGCACAGAAATACAATAATGCAAGAGAAATTGAGGGAGAAGTAGAGAATAATAATATATGAGAGTAGAGAAAATAGTTAGTAAATGCAAGAAATAAATACAAAAATAACAAGGAATAACCATGAATTGGTTTAAAGACACAAAATAATCACAAAATAGCATTTAAAAGCTATACTTGACATCTAAACTTGAAATTAATATAAAATGGACTCAATCAAAATATAAAATATGAAAATAAAGACAAATTGAAATAAAGACACTTAACTAAGGTACTTGTATCAAGATGGTGACCACAAGCACTATGAATGCAAACTATGCACATTAATGCTCAAAAATCAACAAAAAGTTCACAAATAATGATCTATGATGAAAAACACAATCAAAATGATCCAAAAATGATAAAATCCCTACATTAAAACACAATATATGCATATTAATATCTCAGCAACAATCAAGGCCTAATAAAGCATGATCAAGCACAATTATGCAACATATGTGCATAATACACACTAATCAAGACTCTAAACATGTATTCACACCAAAATTTACTATAAATAGTAAATAAAATTAACAAAACACTTAATTAAAGTCCATATAAACATCAACAAACACAATCATATTCATTAAACCAAAGCAAGAATAAGGATCACACTTTAAAAACACTTAGAAAAAGGTTTTGATAAATAAAAGGAAAATAATTGTAAAATCATTTAAAAATAGAAAAATAAGTTAAAATACTTCAATTCCATCATCTTAGGATCTTAGTAAAGGGTTAGAATCATTCTTAAGCAAGTATATACCCTTTGGAACCCTAAGAACCATCATCGAAGTCATTTGGACAAAGTAGAATGAACAACCAGTTTTAGGGCCTAAACAGCCAGTTTTAGAGCCTAAATAGCCAGTTTTAAGGCCTCCAACAACCGGTTTGAGAAGGCTAATAGCCGATTTTGGTCTATGAACACTTGGTCGGTTGTTCAAAGGCCAAAATTGGTTGTTCATGTCTGAACAACATGATTTTGTACTCCTTTGCTTTTAAAACTAGATTTTAATGCCCCAAACCCTAGAAATAAGATGAGAATCAATGAGAGTGATGTTTTAGAAAGTGTTTAGCCTCAGAATTTTGGCAAGTACTCACCAAGAAACACCAATTGATTGTAGAGAACTGAGATTGAAACTCAAAGGGAAAGGGTGTTTTTAGGTGGGTGAGGTTTTGATTTGATCTTGGTTTGTGTGGAATTGATTTGTTGGAGCTAGTTTTTGGGCTTAGGTGATTGATTTTAGTATTTTTGAGAGAGATTTGAGAAGAAAATAGAGAGAAATTATGTATAGAGAAATTTTGGCATAATTTCTCCTTATTTTCCCTATTTTCTAGGGCTTTTTATAGAGAGATCTTTTTTTATTTTTGTGCTAGAATTTTCTAATTTTCAGAAGTGGAAAAAGCCCCCCAAATATTTCCTTAAAGCTACTATTTAAAGGCATTTAAGGTTAGTGGCATTTAATATAAATTTCCTTGAATATTCAAGGTTATTAGGTCATAGTATATACTCTCCCTTTAAAGAGTTGACACTTGTCCTAGTATATTTCAAATTTGGAACATTCCTTACTTGGAAAGCACCTTTTTTAACAAGTGTCCCTTTTTGGATAAGGATAAGGAGAGGTAGACAGTTATAGGACCTAGTTTGACCATCGGAGGTTAAAATTTTAACTTTTTGTCAAATAGGACTCACTGACACACTGGAATTTTAGAAGACAGTTTCAAACTAAAATTCAACTCTGGGAGCTTTGTTTGACCACTGAAAAGTCTCGTTGACCAAAGTTTGACTTTTATTCTCAAGGCTTCCAGAGGTTAAATCGAAGCTTCAGGAATCAAAACCAATATGAAAACTATAGAAAATAGACTGTAAATAGCCCTTAAATAGGACTGTACTTATTGGTTTTGAAGACACGACTCGGGTGAACTTCTCTCTAATTATTTTTCTTAAACCCCTTTCTCAATACCAAAGGGATAGGGTTAAGGTTTGATCAGGGTTTAGTTAGGTCTTGAGATGGTGTATTTGGTGATCGGGTATATTTTAGTGGCTCGGTGGATTTTCAAATGGTTCAAATTTCAATTCTCTTTATCAAATTGATTGTCTGATGAGACATTTTAGCTTTTTCATCATCGACTATCAGGATTTTGAAAAATGACCCCAACAATTATCTTATTAAAAAACCTAATCTCATTTTTCTTTTTAAAACTCTTGCTTTTTATGATAAGTTAAAAATAGTCCAAAAAAATTGGGCTTTACTAGTGTGTTTGTTGTCAATCATATTGGCCATAGTAAGGGATTGGCCCTTTTGTGGAAGGAGGAGAATATGGTTTCTATTTTGGGTCACTATTCTCATTTCATCGATGCAAAAGTGTCAATCGGGGATGTAGGGGTATGGTGGTTCACTGGGTACTATGGCCATCCAGATCGAAGACATTGTCATGAATCTTGTGATCTCATCAAGCATCTTGCTTAGGTCTCTAGTCTTCCTTGGGTAATTATAGGAGACTTCAATGACATTTTGGTTGCATTTAAAAAGAGGGGACATATTCCTCATCCTCAATGGCTCATCAATGGTTTTCACTTTGTTATTGAAGATAGTGGGTTAGTTAATTTGGTAATGGAAGGGTATAAGTTCACTTGGGAAAGGTCTAGGGGCTCTTTGCAGAGGGTAGAAGAGAGGCTCGACTATATGTTGGCTTCTTAGAACTGGATTTAGTAGTTCCCTCAAGCAAAGGCCAAGCCATTGGATATCTCATCCGTAGATCATTTACCAATTTTATTGAGTCCTTTCTTGGTCCACTTTGTGCCTCGAGGTAGAAACTTTCAGTTTGAAAATGCATGGTTGAGGTGTCAAGAATGTTATGATCTTATTGCCAAGTGCTGGAGTAAGTGCTCTTCTCTTCCTATTCAAAATAAAATTGCAGTGAGTGAAGGTGCTTTACGCAGGTGGGGTGGTGATTTTGCTCAAGTGTTGCGAAATTAAAACAAGGATCTCGAAAATCAAATTAAACGCCTTCAGTCTCATAGAGATTCTCTGGGTATCTCTGAATTCACTCAAGCTCAATAAGCTTATAATAATGCTCTTCATGATCAAGAGGCTTGGAGGAGACAGAGAGGTAAACAATATTGGTTGGCAGATGGGGACTCAAATACTTATTTTTTTTTCACTCTTATGCTTCTTCAAGGAAGTATAATAATCGGATTGAGAAGCTAAAAGGAGATGATAATCTTTGGCATTATATCGATGGGGATTTGACCTCTATTATTTCTAGCTATTTCCAGAAGTTGTTCTCTTCTCAATGGGTTGTCTTTGGTGATATTTTTTATGGTGATAGCCCTTTGGTCTCGGTAGATCAGAATGCTGCTCTTATGGAGCCCATTGAATCTGAATGGCTATTTTTAGTATGTTCCTAGATAAAGCTCCGGGTCCTTATGCCATGAACCCGACGTTTTTCTAAAAAATTTGGCATATAGTGAGCAGTGATGTGGTTGATTTTTGTGTTGAGTGTTTCTGCTCTTGTTCTATCTTTGAAAAAACTTAATGACACTCTAATTGCTCTTATTTCAATGAAGAAGAATCTTAAAGTATTACTGATCTCCGACCTATCTCCTTGTGTAATGTGATCTACAAGGTGTTAGCAAAGGTCCTTACAAATAGAATGAAGTCAGTTTTATTGAATATGATCTCTAAGTCTCAAAATGCTTTTGTATCTTGAAATCACACACTATCTCAAAAAGGAAAAGACAATGAAAGTTTGGTATGGCTGCTCTAAAGATTGATATGAGTAAGGCTTATGACCGCCTAGAGTGGTCTTTTCTAAATAATATGATGCTTCAAATGCGTTTTTATGATACTTGGGTTTGTATGATTATGTGATGTGTGACTTTGGTCCGTTATTCAATTCTTTATGAAATGGGTAATATTGATTTTATTCTTCTTGAGCGTGGGTTGAGGCTAGGTGACCTTTTTAGCCCTTATCTTTTTATTTTGTGCACTGAGGGCCTTAGCTCCCTTATTAAGCGTAAAGAAGCTCAGAATTTGATTCATGGTTGTTGTGTTAGTAGAGGTGGTCCCTCGATATCCTATTTGTTCTTTGCTGACGATTGTTATCCATTCTTTCAGGCAAATCATAGCAAAGGTCAGGCTATTAAAGATATTCTTATACTCTATGAATCGGCTTCCGGACAAATGATGAACTATCAAAAGTCTAATGTGTTGTTCAATCCAAATGTGGATGATGTTATGAGAGCTGATAGTTGTAATTTGGTGTAAGTAAATGGCACTGTAGATCGGGTTGATACTTTGGTCTCCTTAGTTTTGGAAGAAGTAAGTGTGAGGTTCTCAATTTCATTAGAGATAAAGTTTGGCAGCATCTCCAAAATTAAAGTAACAAGATTTTGAGTAGGGCAGGGAAAGAAATCCTTTTAAGAATTGTTGTTTAAGCCCTCCCAAACTTTGCTATGAATGTGCTTCTTTTGCCTAAAACTCTCTGTGATAGTATTGAACAACTTATGAATGGGTTTTGGTGGTAGGGTAACAGTTTTGGTAATAAGGGAATTAGGTGGATGGGTAGGGACAACCTATGTATTCCTAAGAGCAATGGTGGTTTGGGGTTTAAAAAGCTCCATGATTTTAATCTTGCCATGTTGAGTAAGCAGGCATGGCGTTTTATCAAGCATCCTGATTTATTAGTCTCTCATTTCTTTAAAGCGAGGTATTTTCCCTATACGGATTTTTTGCATTCCAATCTTAGCTCTAACCCAAGCTTTGGTTGGCACAGTATCTGGTCCACAAAGGATCTTTTAGCTGTTGGGTGTAAGATGCATGTTGGTAATGGCATGGATATTTCAACATAGAATGATGCTTGGCTACCTAGTGACTCGAATCTAAGAATTACTTATAAAGTTCTAGAAGGGATGGAGAATCTTCACGTTTTGACCCTTATGAAACTGAATGGTATAGGGTGGGATGAGACCTTGCTCTCAGTTTTATTTAACGTAAGGGACATAGAGCTTATTCTCCTGATCCCTTTGAGTCACATGAGAGTTCATGATGAGATGATTTGGACGAAGGATTCAAAAGGGTCATTCATTGTCAAAAGTTGTTATCAGCATATTCATGGTGAGCATTAACACATTTCTGCTTTGAACTGGAAGATTTGGAACTTTGAAGTTCCAAGCAAGGTAAAAAAATTTCTTTGGCGTACATGTCGAAATTGTTTGCCAACTCTGTCTTCTCTTCGAATTAAAAGAGTCACAGTTAATTGCCAATGCCATGTGTGTTTAGTTTGATGATGAAACCACTATCCATTGCCTCATTGAATGCTTTATAGCTTAGAATTGATGGCTACAAACTACTTTATTTCCAAGAATTCCTGGTACAGTCTCTTTTATGAACTAGTTTTTTTCAAATTCTAGATTGTCTTTGCCGAGGATTGTGCTTTTGTTGCTTGGAAACTATGGCAAAACAAGAATAATATTGGCTGGCATAAAAAAGCTCAGACTGTGAGAACCATTCTTAATTCAGTGGGAGGTCTACTTCTACAATGGCACTAAGCTCAGATGAATAGGAATAATATGGATATGGTCCTTGAGTCTGCCCTTGAAGGTCATTCAACGTGGTCTAAACCATGAACTGGGTGGGTGAAAGCTAATGTAGATGCAGCGCTATCATGAACTATTTTCTAGTCATAGCTAATTGCCAATGCCCTGTGTGTTTAGTTTGATGATGAAACCACTATCCATTACCTCATTTAATGCTCCATAACTCAGAATTGTTGGCGACAAACTGTTTTATTTCCAAGAATTCCTGGTACAGTCTCTTTTACGAATTGGTTTTTTTCGAATTCTAGATTCAGTCTCTGCCGAGGATTGTGCTCTTGTTGCTATGGTTTCTTGGAAACTATGGAAAAACAGGAATAATATTGTCTGGCATAAAAAAGCTCAGACTGTGAAAACCATTCTTAATTCAGCGGGAGGTCTGCTTCGATAATGGCACTAAGCTCAAATAAACAGGAATAATATGGATGTGGTCCTTGAGTATGCTCTCGAAGGTGATTCAACGTGGTCTAAACCACAAACTGGGTGGGTGAAAGCTAATGTAGATGTAACTTTATTTTCTAGTTCAGGGCGTTACAGTGTTAGTTGCATCCTAAGGGACCATGAAGGCGCTTTCGTCAGTGCCTTTCAGAAGAGTGAAGTTGGTTGTCCATCTCCAAAGGAAGCAGAGGTTCTGGGAATCAGAGAAGTTCTGAGCTGGTTGAAGAGGAAGGGTATGGACCACGTTATTGTTGAGACATATGCTAAAATTGTTGTGGATTGCATTCGTTCATCTGTAGGTTCTTTAGCTTTCCAGCTGATTGTTGATGATTGCAAGCTTCTTTTTAGTCATTTTAACAATGTTCAACTTCGTTATGTCAATAGATTTATAAATTCTAATGTCCACCTGCTAGCTAGGGGCTCAAGTCCTTTGTCTGACCTGGTGGAATGGTTGTCTTTGCCTTTACCTTTCATTATTAATTTTATGTTTTCTGATATTGTTTATTAAAATTCTCTGTTTTCTTTAGAAAAAACAAAAAATAAATTATTAAAATAAATAAAATTAAATATCTAAAATTGAAAATGGTCTCGCAAATGAATGCCATTATTTTTTTCTCTTGTGCTCATTGGCTTATGCATCTTTCTATGTAATATTAGGATTATAATAAATTTATATTTCTGTGTTAAGTATATAATATAATATTAATAATTTTGAAATATATGTATATTTTAAAAATAAATAAATAAAAATGTATATAATCTGTACTCATATAGTATTACATAATTTTTAATTTAAAAATATATTAAAATATTAGACATATGATAAATGATGATAACAAAACAACAAAGGAGTCAACCCACCAAGCCGCCCATGATGACCTGATATTCTTTTAGCCGACGTTGTCTGATGACGACGAC
>CATIWM010620905.1:0-11992 GCA_949671775.1 Mallotus repandus
TTTAATCTCTACTGTTATTTTAATGTGAATTTGACTTATGTCTATATAAATACTTATACTTAAATAAAATGAGAAGTATTAAGTTTATTAAATTTTATTAAAGATTATTTGAAAAATGTAAAAGAGTAAGCTTTAGTGTCCATCTCGGGCTATATGAGACGAGATAAAATACTAACCGTCCACCTCGGGCTATGTGAGACGGGGTGTGACAATGGCAGTATATGATATTTAGCTTTTCTAGATGTACCATACTTTCGACAAGGGATGGTAGGAGAAGTGATGTTAAGTTTCTACAATATGCAACATATAAAATAGTTAGATTTTTGAGACTTACATGGTGTGTTGGCCCATTCCATATGCACCTGAGCTTAGGCAAATCATACAAAAATAGCTCTCCCATATTTAAGAGGATCTCATTGTTGTCTTCACTTATCGCACCCGGTTGGAATACATTTTGCAAATTTTCACAGTATGAAACCTCCACATATTCCAAATTTTGTATTTCTTGGGATAATTTTTCTAGTAGTATGGTCATCATATGGCGGCAGTTCAAAATTTGCAACGCTTGTAGTTGGTGCAGGAACCCCTCTGGTGGCCTACCATCACATATTTCTCTGAGAGTTGTGCTTGCAAGTTTTAGCTTGATAAGACTAGAGAATGCATGTGCTATAGCCACTTGTTGCTTTCTAGTACTGATAAGGTAGGATATATCTTAAAAACCTAGTTGAGACATGTATGGCATCATGTTCTTGAAGCATGTGTTGTTTCTTTGTAGACGAAAGTCATTATACATTCCTGAATAACTCCCTAGTTGTAATGAAGCATATTTTTCTTGTGGCTGGATATCTAAGCCTTGACTTTAGTGAAGGATAAGTACAATAGCAATTTATGTGAAGTTAATAACCGATCAAGTTGTTTCAAAAAGCAAAACTTCTCAGAATATCCTTAGGATATGTCAATGATAGAATGTATAGGTTCTGCAGTGATTTCGACTCTATCAGGTTAGCATTACTTGTCCCTTCAGTTTCCCAATTTCTAAATTAGCCTATATGTAATTCTTCAAGTCTAGATAATTTTGGAATCATATTTGAAGGAATATTATATATCTAGCTTCTCAAAATCTGTTAACTCTAATAGTTTCAGATCTTTCAGTTCTCTTTATAAACCTTGTAGGTTTTATGTATATTGAATAATGAGAATTACATAATCTTATAATACATGAAGTGGTAAATGATATACAACTATAATTGTATACAAACAGTAAAAGAGTTATTGTCTATCTCAAATAGCAATATTCTAACAACCCTCCGCAAGCTCAAGATCATCACGTAGGGGAAGCTTTATGGAAAGAGCTTGAAACTATGTGATGGAGAGGGGCTTGGTAAATAAGTAGGCAAGCTGATCTTAAGATAACAAAAATTTGACTTGAAGAAACCCATTTGCAACTTGTTCACAAACAAAGTGGAAGTCTAATTCTATATGCTTAGTGCGAGCATGAAAGACTGGGTAAGAAGTTAGGTAACTTGCACTAATAATTTCACAGAAGAGCTTCACTTTTGGACATGGAAAACCAAGTTCACTGAGCATTGAGTGAATCCATATTAATTCATCTGTGACATGAGCTACATCTTTGTACTCACTCTCAGTTGAAGAGCGAGCAACTATGGGTTTTTTTCTTAACCATCTAAGAAATTAACGAGTCCCTAAGAAAAATACCATACCCACAAGTAGAGTGCCTATCATCAGTGTCACAACCCAATCACTATCAGTGTAGCATGAAAATGCAAGAGAGGAGGCATTGGAAAAGAACAAACCTTTAGTCTTAGTGCCAAAAAGAAAATGCAACAATCATTAGAGGGCTTTCCAATGAGTAACACTATGAGAGTTCATAAATTGACAAAGTTTGTTGATTGTGTATTCAATATCTAGGCGAGTGATTGTGATATGTTGGAGTTCCCTAACAGTCCTTCTATAATCTTCAGCTTGTGCAATAAGATCACCATGATTTTTAACTAGTGTTGGTTTGGTGGCGATGGGTGTAAAATAAGCCTGTGAATTGGACATGTTGGTTCATTGTAGTTGATCATATATATATTTATGTTGAGAAACCAGAATTCCATTGGATTGACGATGGACTTCAAGGCCAAGAAAGTAGTATAAATCGTTAAGGTCTCGAATAGGGAATTCTTGCTTTAACTTTTGAACTATGTCATGAACCTATGACAACTAAGTCATCAACATAAACAAGAATTAAAGCAACATTAGCCCCTTGATTAAAAATAAAAAATGAATGATCACTCTTAGAGGAAACAAATTTCAATGAGAGTAGATAAGCACTGAGTCTTTAAAGCCATGCCCGCAGTGCTTATGTCAAGCCATATAATGACTTTTGCAATTTACAAACATAATCTGGATGAGAATTGTCAATAAAACCTGGTGGTTGAACCATAAAAATATTTTCTGAAAGATTCCTATGCAAAAACACATTAAAGACATCTAGTTGATGAATAGGCTAACTTTTCATAGTAGCAATGGCAAGAATGGTCTGTATGGTTGTTGCTTTTATAATAGGACTGAAAGTGTCCTTGTAATCAAGTCTAGATTGTTGAATGAAGCCTTAAGCCACTAGTCGAGCTTTATAGCGCTCAATGCTACATTAGAACGACTTTTGATCCTGTAAATCCACTTGCAACCTACAATATTAGCATTAGAAGGTTTAGGAACCAAAATCCAAATAGAATTGGAAAAGAGAGCATTGATTTACTTAAACATTGCATTATTCCAAACTGGATATTTGGTGGCTTGGCAAAAGGTTTGGGGTTCAGTGTGTAAAAAATCAAGTGTACTAGGTGTAGTAATAGCAAGATGAGCATTACATTTTTATAAGGTAGAAGAACGTAATTGCATGGGGTGAGATCGTTGAGGTTAAAGTGGAGGTTAGGGATCGGGTTAGTTGTACAGGTCACATAGGAGTTTGATATTGTGGGGAGAATGTGATGATAAGGGAGATGTGTCAGATAAAGAATTATTAGGAAGAGAAGAAGATGATGTTGAAGGGGATATATCAGGTGGTTAGGATGAGTTATCTTTAGGGGATAAAGATGAAGTAGAAGTAGAAGTAGAAGCAGTTGATAAAGAGGAGGTAAAAGATAAAGGTAGAAGATTAGAGACATAACCTAATGTTGGCACACCAGATGAAGTGGAGACTGTAATCCACGGTTGAGATAAGGTGGTAGAGTCCAAAGGGGAACTATTTTGTGAATGTTTAAATAGAAATACACTTTCATCAAATGAAATATTTCTAGAAACATAAACTTTTTCCTTTTGAATATCTAGAAATAAATAACTATGATGAGTAGGAGAATGACCAAGATACACACATTGATAAGTGCAAAAGGAGAATTTATTTTTATTCTAAGTTCTAAGCCATGGATAGGCTAAACACTTAAAAATTTTTAAGTCAGTGTATTTTGGTAGTTTTTGGTAAAGTAATTCAAAAGGATTAGATGTTTTAAGAATGCAACTAGGCATACAATTGATCAATTGAACAATAGTTTGAAAAGCATAAGGCCACAATCTGAATGGAATACTAGCATGTGCCAAAAGCGTAAGTCTATTATCAACAATATGTCAAATTTTGCATTTTGAAATTCCATTTTGTTCATGAGTATATGAGCAAGCAATGCGATGAACAATTCCTATTTGTTTGAAATAGGAGTTGAGTTCTGGATACTTACCACCCCGATTAGAGTAAATTGCTTTTATTTTGTGATTAAATTGGCGAGAAATAATGGATTCAAATTCTTAAAACATTTGGAAAACTTGACTTTTATTTTTGAGAAAATAAATCCATGTGAAACGAGTGAAATCATCAACAAATAAAACAAAGTAAGAAAATCCTAAATTTGATAGAATTGGCACAGGGCCCTAAATATCAGAGTGAACAATATCAAAAGGATGTTGACTAGTGTGTTCGACTAAAGCTAATGGCATTCTAGCCAGTTTTTCTAACTTACATGCTGAACATAAAGACATAGAAAGAGAACTTGAGCAATTTAACTTATTTTTGCTAATAATAGAAGACACGATAGAATAATGAAGGTGAACCAAATGAGCATCCCAATCTTTAAACGTCACAGATGCACTAAGGAAAGCATTTTTGGTTGGTGAAGGAAGAGAGTACAGTCCATCTACACTCAATCTGCACAACAGGATTGCCCTAGTCTTTTGATCCTTTACAAGAAATTTAGTAGGACAAAATTCAAAAAACCATGAGTTATCAATAGTGAACTTTTGAACGGACAGTAATGATTTTGTAAGAGAGGGAACATGGTAAACATCATTAAGTTTTAAAGGAGAAGAATTTATTGAAGGATATAATGTAGTACCTTGGTTACAATTGGCAAACCTTGACCATTGCCTACCCAAATTTGGTCCATACCTTGATAAGGAGTAGCAGCATAGATTGCATATGGATGAGGAGTCATGTGATTACTTATACCAGTGTTTGGTGTCCATCCGATGTAATTTTGAGGAGTGGATGGTATGAGATATGTTGGTTCGACAACAGCTGGTGACCAAGAGTAATCTAGTGAAGAATGACGCCAAGCAGCATGAGCCTAAAGACCAGACAGATTGGGTCTACGTTGTTAATACTTGCGCTAGCATCTCTCTGCATTGTGGTTATAATAACCACAAATTTGGCAAGCAGTAGAGAAACGGCGAGAAAAGGATGGTGGCCAAGAGGAATTTCATCGAGATGGCAAAGAAAATTGATGTCCAGTAGAATTCTGAGTAGGGCAATAAGCAAGATTAGCTTGGGGCGCTTTGTTGAAACTATGGAGCAGTATCTCATGGGCTAGGAGATGACAGTGTAATTCTTGGAAGGGAATGGGTTCCGAACGTAAGTTAAAAGCCGAAATCAATGGATGGAATTCACTTTCTATATTGCGATAAATTATCGCATTAAATTTTGTAGTGGAGAGAAAACGGCCTACGATTTCCAATTCATAAGCCAAGCATTTGGCTTTATGGAGATAGGTAGAGATTGACATGTCATGCTTTTTGAGTTCTTGAAGCTCAATGTGAAGCTGTAATTGCCTATTCTGGGAAATAGAACCAAAAGCATTTGTAAGTGCTTGCCATACTGAATAAGAATATGTGAGACCAATTATTTATGGGTAAACCTCTTCGGTGAGTGACAAGAGAAGCCATGATAGGAGAAGCTGATCTTTTTGAAACCATGTTGTAAAGGCAGGATTAGTAATTTGCTGCGTATTATCAATTACAGATGGTATGGTGGTTGGTGGTGCAATAAAGGAGCCATCAATCAGGCCTGTCATATTATGATAATTTAATAAAGGCAAGAATTAAGTTTTCTAAGCTAGGAAATTTATAGGATTGAGTTTGATTGGAAAGTTGTGATGAGTGGTAGCATTAGTAGGCATGGTGGTAGTAGGAAGTGCGAGCTGATTATTTTGATTGGCCATGGTAGTACGAATTAGAGCAACGTCTCTGATACCATATAAACCTTGTAGGTTTTATGTATATTGAATAATAAGAATTACATAATTTTATAATACATGAAGTGTTAAATGATATACAACTATAACCGTATACAAACAGTAAAAGAGTTATTGTCTATCTCAAATAGCAATATCCTAACACTCCTATCTCATCTGGAAATTCCTTGACACCACAGCAAATAAAGCTGAGAATCTCAAGTCTTTGTAAGTTTCCCAAAATGTCCATACCAGTTTCTGTTGAGTTTATGATGCAATCATTCAGCCTGAGAGATCTAAGATTCCTTAGGCATTAAAATGATTGTATTGACAACATCTCATGAGTGAGTGATAAAACTTCAAGTCTTTCAGTTTCTTCAAAAGTTGTATTTGGGATATGGATTCTCTGATCATCTTCCCTCTCCAGCAACAACATTTCAACTCTTGGATAATCCAATGGATTTGGGAGGTGTTTAATCTTATTCTTCAATAAGGAGATCACTGTAAAACCATTGAATC
Source organism: Mallotus repandus (assembly GCA_949671775.1). Classification (NCBI taxonomy): domain Eukaryota; kingdom Viridiplantae; phylum Streptophyta; class Magnoliopsida; order Malpighiales; family Euphorbiaceae; genus Mallotus; species Mallotus repandus. Next base: position 6,021 of record CATIWM010620905.1, read on the forward strand.
TTCCATCTGATGGCCACTCCTTAAACTCAATACCATTTTCAACCTTGAACTCCTTTTCTATTTTGGAATTTCTAATAGTTACATACTTTCTTCCAATCCATATGGCAACAGCATGAACCAAGTCATGCATTTTTACATGCCCTTTAGTATCAGTTCCTAGTAAAAGATGAGAGTCTTTGAGTTCATTGAGTGAACCAAGGACTTTTAGCATTACCTCTTTAATTGATCCAACATCTTCAAATAACCTCAACCCAACAACAAATCTTGCCAAGTCCTCAATAGAAATGATATAATCTTCAGGATATAAAGAGCATAATAATAATAATATCTTGGTTGCTTCACTATTCAAATAATTGAAACTCAGCTGAAGGCATTTATATACATTCTCATCTTCCTCAACACCTCAATTTTTTAGATAATCATACTTCTGAAGTTTCACCAATGCCAATTTCCAATCACTAGGATCTAGTTTACCCTTCAAAGCATGCCCTACTGAGACAATGGCTATCGACAAACAACGAAATTTTTTTACAACTTTCATTGCCTTTGTGATCAAGGGAGAGGAGCCATCCTCTAAATGTGCACTTTGTTTAAATAGTTCCCACGTTTCTTCCTGAAAGAGAGAAATCCCAAGAAGATCATCAAGTCAACAACTCATTAAAGGAAACTCAACATTTTTTCCTTAACAGCCCTGGTGAACTTCTACCTATTTCCAAAGGAATAAGATCAAATATATCCCTCTAATTATGCTTGTCGTTGCTTAATATTCGGACATTTACTTTACTATTTTCCATTTTTTCTTGTTGTTTCTCAGTGAAAACTTGTTGGTTTTCTTGTGTATATATATATATTGTATTCTTTGTCTTCTAAAACTCAAGGAGAATGAATTATAATTTTCGTTAAAAATTCTTATGGTATCAGAGCTCCACGAGAAATTAGTTTTCTCTTTGTTCCTTTGCCAAAAATAATCACAATAAATAAGATTACTGTCATTTTTCATTGTTTCATGGCCATCAAAGAAACTCCACTCACCATCCAATCATTCCATCAGTGCTCAAGTCTCATATCCATTAAACTAAACACTTTAAATTTCTTGTTGTGGAGATCTTATGTCTCTTCTTTAATACAAAGTCTCAATCATTCACATCATCAAAAATGAAAATGGCATGTCAGTAAAAGAGATCGCAGGAGAAAATGGAACGATGTATAGCAATCCTTCGTATGATGTATGGATGAGCAACGATGGCCTATTAACAACTGTTGTGGAATTCGGGTTAATTTCCACCAATAATAAATTCACCTTGATAACTATTATCTAGGTGACTAGAGTGAAAACGATTGTACTAAAAATCACCCTAAGATAAAATTCCCAGGAAAGTGGTGGGGTCACAATGCCTCCTTAAAAACCACTCCTTAGACAGAATTTTATCAAGACAAGTAATTTTAATAGCACAATAATTAACAACAACTATACCCGACAATAGCTATTTAAATAGACATAAAAGAAAACACCAAATTTAACGAGGTTCGGCCAATTATGTCTACTTCCTCGGACACTACCAAATTAATATTTCACTAATTTAGGAAATATTACAAAAGAGAGAGAAAGAGTACAAATAGCCTAAATATAGGAGAAGGCTAATTTTGTGGGATATCTAAACCAAAGGGGGGAAGAGTCTTTTATAGGCTTAAGACTCCTCCCAATTTTTCTTATTTCCAATGTGGAATTCCCATTTTGCTAAAAAAACAACACATGCAACATCCATTAACGCTTCTTTAAGGACACACAACCCTATATAAATACCTATAATATACATGCTTAATTGCATCTTTGTAGTGCTGTATATCATCTATATTAATTGGGAAATGGCACGTAATTCTTCAAGCTCTATTCTGGTGATTCTTCTGATCATTGCCGTGGTACTATCTTTGACGCTACCGGGTGATGTAGCTGGTAGTAGAATTCATCCTCCAGGTAAACCCGATCCTTTTTTTTTTTTCTTGGGCTACAACACGGTTTCTAACATGTATTTTGTGGTAAATATTTCAAAAGCATCCCACTTCAAGAGCATCACACATTGCTAAGTTATAACTAGTTGAATGGTTTATTAACATAATCAAGTTGTGGAGCTTGTAAAGGGTTAAAGATAGAAAGAAGTCTTGCGCCTATGAAAAATGGGTTAATAGCCCATTTGTAGTGTAACGGGTGGCCCGGCATGCGAGATATACTCAATTTTGCAGTTACCTTTTCAAATTTTGTTTTGGTGATTATGGCTGTCTTTTCAGATTTTAAAAATAGAAACGTTGCTGATTTAATTACAAAATAATGACACTTAAATTTGCAAGATCCTGTCTCCCATAATAAAAGGTTGCGGCTAAAATCCTTAAGGACAGTGCTTTTTCTTTGCACAATTCAGACTACTGCCTTTCTCTGCTTCCTAAATTTCTAACATATTTGTCCCTCCTTATACCTTGCAGTTCGTTTTTCAAGGGGCATTACATGTCCAGCCTGTGTTTGTTTAGCTCCTCCACCGCCACCAGGAGCCTGCTGCAAGTGCCATTTAGAAGATGTCGCCGCCCAGCCTCCTAAAAAGTGCTCGCCATGAAAAGAATAGTTTGCCTTTAATTAAAAGATACACCGAAAACCTAAACAAACAATTACTGGAGCAACTATTAATAAGGTAGTATCTCATTGTTGGTCTAATTGGCAAAGAAATGTTATCATAAATTTGGTATTAACACTGCATAATATACGTTACCTTTGTAAGTTTAATTGTGTGGTGCAAGATGTTTTCCTCCGTTGGAAGTATGATATATAGTATTAAATATCTTTTTCGCTTCTGATGTCATGTTTATGCAATTAGGGCTCTAATTAATTTGAACTGAATTAGATGGATACCATAAGAGAAATCCTATCATCTTTTTTTTTTTTTATACAAAGTTTGAATTGGATACCTTAGTTTAGGAAATTCAATTTTTTTGCCATTTGTACTGATAAATATCGATTTGTTCCCTGAACTTCAAATACCAGGTTCAGAAGTTGATATTTATTCGAGTGGGTAGTTGGTTGCGTGCAACTTATCCACTCTTTCCTTACACAACTACTGATCTTCTTATGAGTTCTGAAGGTGTTCGTCATTGGTCAAATCAAAGATGATGACTTGTTTTGCTGCTGCTGCGGTTTAAGTTCTCAAAGTTTTGCGTTTAAGACCACTGCTCTGGTGCCCTTTGTCTATAGGCTGCTGCTGGCCCATTTTTTTCTGTCTTTGATGGGTTTCTTTACTGCTACGTACTGGGTTTCTTTGCTGCTGCTCCTGCTGCTTTGATGTTCATGCTGCTTTGTCATGTAGATGGCTGCAGGCTATTGTTAGTTTTATTTTTTTTTCGCTTGTTTTGTTTTTTATTTCTTGTTTCTTTTGGTTCTTTTATATTCCTGTCTTAGTTCTAGGGAGTGCTTTTTTTTTTTTCACTTCGGTCATTTTCAAATGAATTTCCCCTCATGTTAATCTAATAAAAAATTTATTTATAAAAAAGTTAATTTACCCAAGAATTAATTATCTCATTCTTTATTTCAAAATATTTATATTTTTGTCAACTAGCAATTTACCCCTCAACTTGTAATTAAGAGGCATTTCACTCAAAAATCAAAATATGTGCTTTGAAACAATGGGTTCTTATTTTTATGAGGATTGGTGTCAGACTGCCAATAGACTTCAAAATTGAGATTAATTTGAAGTCCTACCTTATAGTATGAATACGGATAAAACTCAATGAATCAAAGTTCAATTGCGTGTTAGATTGATAAAATTAGATTATATTGGACTTTATTTTAAAATTTTTTTACAACTAAATCCTATAAATTAAATAAAATTTTAATTTCAATGGTTAATGAAGGAAAAATTATTTATACTAATAAATATATTGATAATTTTTTAAAAAAATATATATATATATCACCTACATACTAATTTTTATTTTTCAAAAATAATTTACCATTTCTTAACAATTTATTTAAAATTTTCTTAAAATTTTTTACAAACCTAAAATTTTTTACAACTTTACAATTAAGTGATATACATTTTGAAAAAAAAAATTCATCAATTTTAATAAAATAATTTAAATATTTTTTGATTAGTCAACAATTAAAATTAAATTAATGAATAAAATTTAAAAACTCAATAAAGTTATATATATACCACTTGATTACAAAGTTTTTAAAAATTTTAAGTCTAAGAACTTTTTGAAAAAATTAAAATTCAAAAAAAAAATTTAATTTTTTCTAAAAACTATTATATAGGATTAAACTTTTTTATAGCTTCATAATAATGTGACATATTTTTTTAGGAAAAAAAATTATCAAATTTATTTATTAATAGAAATAAATTTTCATTAGTTAACTATAAAAATTAAAATTTTGTTTTGATTTATAGGACTTAATTATATTAATTTTTTAATATAAGGTATAATATGATCCAATTTTAGAAGAAAACGTTCCTATTAGGACAAAAAAAAAAACTTTTAAGGTTCAATGTCGACTTTGAGGTATAGTTGAAGATTCAATGTTGACTTTGAGGTTTGGTTGAGGGTTCAATTTGACCCTTTGGCATATATATATATATATAGTGATGTAACAATATAATAAGTGCTAGCATCAAACTATCTCAATGTTTGTTAAAAAAAAAAAAAAACTATCTCAATGTCAAATGTTTGACTTCAACTTATGCATAACCAACGGCTAGGATATTAATCAGATGTAGACGTAGATATCCTTGCCTTGTGAAATTGGCAAATCTAAACTAGAACGATACAAGATTGATATTTGACTAAAGATGGGATTAAATTTATGAACAAATAACATTACCAATATATTAGTGCAAAAGTAGTCATATGATAACTTTTCTCTAAGAGTATCATGAGGTGGAGTGTATAATTCATGTTGTCGTCGATCTAAAAAGGAATGATTGTCATCTATTGTGCAGTCCATCGATGTTAAAGTTAAATGACCTCTCAATTAGCGTATTGTTCATGTTGCTTGTAGATGATATATATCCTTATCCCTATATTTGTAATTTATATTTCATAAGCATTTGAGCTGGCAACAAATGAAAAATGAATTATCAATTATCAATTTTTGTCTAAGATCTAAAAATCTAAAAATAAAAGTATATGATCAATAAATTTTAATTCAGTGATATAAAAGAGAGCGTTACTATACAGTGTTGAAAGATTTTGAATTCAAATTTAAGTGAAAATTAAAATTTTGACAAATAAAATATATCATAATAATAATGAGTAGATAACATTAGTTTTCAATCTACAAAAAACTAACATTAATGTTATAAAGTCTCAAAAAAATTAATATATTTGGTAAATTTTATATTTTTTTATATTGTTTGTAAATATTTGTCCCGTTAATTTCTCATTTTTGATATAAAAGGCCAACCTTTATCCATATTTTTTAGTCTGATAACAAAGATATATATTGTGATGTGTAGTTGGCTCAGAGTCATAGAGAATTAAACATTTTTAAAAGTGCATGATGCAGCTAAAATAAGACTATTTGCATCTAAAATAACGAAAAATCAAACTTTTTAATTCAAACAAGACTGCATGAAAATGTAGAATTTGATACATATAATGTAATGTACCCTTAAGTCTGAAACCTAAAATCCTATATAAACCCTCAACAAGGTGTATATCTGCATATCATCAAACCATAAAAGCAATGGCAACTAGTTCTGTCAAGTCTGTTTTGGTGGCTCTCTTCATCGTTGCGATGGTATTGTCTCCGACAATGCCAAGCGAAGCAGCTCGGCTTAACCATCGAGGTAACTGTTGGGAAAATTGGACAGCGTTGGTGCAGCGGAATAATATTAACTGAGACAAATAAAAATTACTGCAGAAATAATCGAACAAATAAATATATGGAGGCGGTCAAACCGGCCAATAGATGAATAAGATAGGCGGTAAAA
>CATIWM010621003.1:0-45909 GCA_949671775.1 Mallotus repandus
AGCTCAATTTAGTCCCTAAGGTTACTCATGTAAACAAGTCAACTAGATTCAATTCATGTAAAATACACATAGTCAAATGGAATGGTCTAAAATGCATATGTTCATATAATATTAATTATGGATGAAAATAGGGATGTTACAGATTCTCCATTTACTGCCCCTTTCTTCTATAATTCTTTACTTTCTGCATGCATAATTTGCACAGGCATGGTTTCAAGAAAAGCTGAGGTTACTCGAACCTCCTAGAGATATCACACATTATAAAGTAAGGCATTATCGCACTCGAAGACTTCATTCCATTCCAGCAGATGTTCGGAGTCGGTTATCCACTTTTCCTGATACTCTGATTCAGTGGATGTGCCCATGGTGGAGGTTGTAGCATGTGACCATCCAGTCTTACACTTACTGTATTCCTGTAGCTGGCCTTCATTTTGCCACCTTTAACAATCATGTACGGCTTTGTAGGTAGTACAGACAGAAAAAATTAATCCCTGAACTTGTGCATGAGATTGAGCCGGGGCCTCTTACTCAAAATTTCATGGATAATCTGGCTACGCCTTGGCCTTGGAGGACCATTCAGAGGTATATTGACTACAACGGAGATTAGTCCACTGACAACCAGTATAAGGCATGGGTTCTGTTGCAATAAATGGAAATGGATGAATTTATTATGAACAATAGGACAAGAGCATTACAGGCATCGAGTGCCCAAGGGGCTCAAAAGAAAGAAGACAAAATTAACTTATGTAATTTAGTCTTTATCACCTTTTGTTGGATGGAATTCCTTTTTTAGTTAAACAATGTGTAATAAGCATTTAATGCAACGTTCAACAGTAATGAAGGCAATCCATTCCATTTAATCTGAGCACAAAGCGACTATACATTTTTTGCTTTTTACATATCTCCTATCGCTAATTGGCTTGCCCTTGCAAATTTTCAATTAACTATTTTTTGCTCTCTCTCTCCTTTTATATGTCTTTAATTTTTGCCTAGATCGCCTCTTTTAAGGTTTTCAATCCAGCAATACTTTTTTTTTTCTCTAATTTCTGCCTAGACAGCCTCTTTTGAGGTTTTCTCCCGAGCGAGACTTTACAGAAAATATTTCTTCATCTTGTCGTGATTGATAGGCTCTCTAAATTCATTCCCTTATAAGTTAGATATAATAGCAGCACCCTTGGACAACAGTTTTTTGACCAAGTACGAGCCTTCCCAATTCAGCTTAAACTTTCCCCGCTGATCATTCATAATTAGTCTAGTCAGTTTTAAGACCAAATCACCCTCTTTAATCTTCCCTGGCTTAATCTTCTTGTTATAAGCCCAAGCTACTCTTTTCTTATACAACTGCGAATGATACATGGCTTTCATTCTTTTCTCATCCAATAACGTCAGTTGTGCCAATCGACTTTCTACCCACTAATACTCGGGAATTCTAGATTTCAAGAGAACCCGCATGGATTGAATTTTCAATCCTATAGGGTTCAAACAGTTTCAAAGCATGATCCACTCAGATACCTCCAGCAAACACCGTCACTCACAGGAAAATTGGCTAGATGGTTGGTTTTGCTCACAGAGTTTGACATAGATTATGTGGTAAAGAAAGTAGTGAAAGGGAGGGCAATGGCATATTTCTTGGCTTAAAATCTAGTGGATGACGGACAGGAAAGGGAGGTTGAGTTTCCAAATGAACACCTGGGGGGCAATCAAAATCTAAACATGGAAAATGTACTTTGATGGGGCCGTTGATAGTAAGGGAGTAGGTATAGGTGTAATTCTAATACACCAAAAGGAGATATGATCCCGATGGCGAAAGGATTAGAATTTGAGGTCACCAACAATCAAGCAGAGTATGAGGCTTGCATTTATAGTTTGGAAGCTCTCTGAAACATAGGGGCAAATGAGATTATGGTATATGGAGACTCGATGTTAGTGGTAAAGTGGATCCCCAAACAATGGGAAGTCAAAGAAGATAAGTTGAAGTTATACTGGGATTATACAGTTACTATTTTATTATCCTTCGCTCAGTGCAAGTTTGTACATTTGCCACGAGAAGAAAATCAAATGGCAGATGCCTTAGCCACCTTAGCTTCAACATGGGAATGAGAGAAATAGGCAGCAGTCAAACCTCTCATTCTGGTAAAATCCCAAACTCCTTGTCATGAAGAGATCAGGACAATGTCGATTGACCCTATAGAGAAACCCTAGTTTCAGGATTTACAGCAGTATTTAGAAATGGGGCGATTCCCTAATGATGCTGATAGAAAAGAAAGAATGTCCCTGAGAATGCTATCCGAGTAGTTCATCGACCATAACAAGATGTTGTATAAAAGAATGCCAATAGAAGTACACCTCAGATGTGTTGATAAGGCTGAGCCTTAAAAGATTATGGAAGCGGTTCACGAAGGTCTATGCAAACCGTACATGAACAGAATAGTCTTAGCTAAGAAAATAACTCATCAAGGTTTTTTCTAGCTGACTATGGTAGCAGATTGTGTGAAATACGTAAAGAAATGCCATAACTGTCAAGTATATGGTGATGTAAGCCATTTGCCTTCTATGAAACTTCAGGGATTGACTGCTCTGTGGCCAATCACAGCTTAGGGAATCAATATCATCGGGGAATGAGGCCAAAGGCATCCAATGGGCATCGGTACATTATGGTAGCAATTGACTATTTCTCCAAATGGGTTGAGGCAGAATCATATACCACTGTTGGATTAAAGAAAATGGCAAGATTTATCGAGAAGAACATAATATGCCGATATGGTTTGCCTCATCACATTGTCTCTGATAATGGTGTTCAGTTTGCAGCTGAGATAGCTACTTTACTAAAAGAATAGAAGATTGAGCATCACAGATCATTTTTGTCCATACCACAAGCGAATGGTGCAGTGGAAGCCACCAACAAGAATGTGAAAAGGATTTTATCTAAGATGCTAGAGAACTACCGAGATTGGTCTGAATATCTTCAGTTTGCATTATGGGGATACAGGACTACTGTAAGGACATCCACTAGCGCAACTCCATATTTGTATTAGAAGTAATGTCGAAGCTTCTTGGTCGCCTAAATCACTGCTAGACATATTTTCTCTACGAGACTGTAGTTGGACTCATATGGTAAAAGCTTCTTGTTCATGTAATAGACTGAGTGCTCTACCTTCCCATCACCTTCTTGGGCTAACATTGCGCCTATTGCCTATCTCTCAATGGCGAGGTAGAGAATCAATAGTTTACCTGGTCTCAGTAGCTGTAAAATTGGAGGATTCATCAAATAATTCTTGATAGTTTTGAAACCCTGCTGACACTTGTCATCCCAAACAACTAGCTGATTTTTATTTAAGAGCTTATAGTGGTTAGCTTGGCTATGAACCTACTAATGTATTACAATCATCCAATGAATCCTCTTACCTCTTTCTCATTCTTTGGTGCAGGCATCTCTCGAATCACTTTAACCTTATTTGGATCCACTTTAATCCCTTTCTGACTGACAATATGCCCTAGTAGTTTTCCAGAGGTCACCCCAAAAACACACTTCTTCGGGTTAAGCCTGAGGTTGTATTTTTTCATTCTGGCGAGGAACTTGTCTAGAGCCTCAAAGTGTCCTTCCTGTGTTGGAGACTTTACCATTATGTCATCCACATATATCTCAACCTCCTTGTGAACCACGTCATGCAGTAATGTGGTAGCCATCCTTTGATAAGTGGCCCCTACGTTCTTCAACCCAAACGGCATAACTAAATAGCAATAGACACCCCATTCAGCAGTAAAAGAAGTCTTCAGCTTATCTATCACTGCCACCATGATCTGGTTGTACCCTAAGAAATCATCCAGGAAAGAATACAGTGCACTGGAGGCAGCACTATCGACTAAGGTGTCAATATACGGCAGAGGAAAATCATCCTTCGGGCAGGATTTGTTCAAGTCTCGATAGTCCACACATATTCTAACCCTTTCATCCTTCTTAGGAACCGGAACTACGTTAGCCAACCACTGAGTGTCATCTACTACATCGAGGAACTTTGCCCTTAACTGCTTCTCTGCTTCTTCTCTGATCAAGAGAGCCCATTCCAGCCTTAATCTCCTCTTCTTTTGTTTTACCAGTGTGGTGTGAGAATATGTGGGGATTTTATACTCTACAATATCTCTATCAATCCCAGGCATATCCTCGTAACCCCAAGTAAATACTTTCTGTCTTCTTTTTAGTGTTTCTTTTATTTTTTCTCATTTATCAGAAGTTAAGTCAGAAGCAATATTTTTAAGGTTATCGCATGTACCTAAATTAAATGATTTAGTTTACACTGAATTAATATCAAACATATGCATGAAATGATCATCACACACAGAATAACCATTTGGGAACATATCACACAAATAAGCAAAGTTAGACTCTATTGCATTAACTTTAGAAAGGAAAACATCATCAGGTTCAAACAGGCTATAAAGAGAAATATCAATATCATCATAGAAAATATCCATAATGGAATCTAACACATAGGATTCAAAGTTACGCTCCTTTTCCCGGTCGGCAACGTCCTTCAACTCCACTACAGGGACGTCCTCCTCATGTTCTGGAGATAGCACCAGTTCTTCCACCACTGGTTCTTCCATAACAACTTCACTAGTCCCATTCACCTATTCCGTGAAGATTTCAAAATTGAGAACCAGTTTCTCAGCAATCATTAACGGTTTAAGAGCTCCTTGATATGGGGTATTGGCGCCTTTCTCCATAAACGTCTCCCACAACGGCTTGATCTTTGACTTAGTCTTTGTTTTCTTCTTCCCAAACTTAGCCTTGATTCTACCATCTTCTTCAGATTCACCAACCTCAGAATATCCTATCTTGTGCTTTAAAAACACGACCTTAGACTCTATATACTCAGGTGGGCCTTGTTGATCCCTTCCTAACCCCATTCTAGATATAAAATTCTATTTTTTCATCATGCTCATAATTTTGGGATTCAGCTCATCTTGGTAAATCATGCAAATTTTGAAGCTCGAACTGAGAGGGATTTTCAGAGGTGCTAACTTTAAAGCAGCAACAGCGGCTTCAGTTTCAGCTAAGATGGTGACCGCTCTTCCCTCATGTGGAAACTTGATCTTTTTATGCACAATAGATGGGATACCTCCCAAAGGATAGAACCATGGCATTCTAAGTAAGATGGCAAAGGTTACTGGGATATCAATCACATAAAGGTTGACCCAAACTTCAATAGGTCCAGTTCTGACCAACGCCTTAAATGTTCCTTCAATAGGCCTTTTGATGTCATCATAAGCCTTAATCACCACATCAAATGACTTCACTGTCAATCCTAATTTGGGCAGAATCTTTAAAGGGCAAACATTGATAGCATATCCATTATCCACTAACATACAGCAGGTTAACTTTCCCTTCACTTCCACCTTGACAAACAAAGGCTTGAGGTGATCTCTTCCTTCTAGAGGCAAATGCTCATCAGTAAACATAATAGCTCCATGGGGGCTTTCTGTTAATGCATCCACCAACTGTTCAGGGGTATGGCTTTTAAGAACTTTCTTATGATTTAAAGCCATAAATAGTGCCTCCTGATGGGCTTTGGAGTGCATAAGTATCTCCCAGACACTAGAGAGAGCTTTCTCTTCCTTCTTGATCTCAACATATTTCTCAATTTTCTCTTCTTTCTCAGTTTCTTCTTTTGAGTCTATTTTTTTCTCTTCAGACTCAACAGATTTCATTTCTTCCTCCTTCTTTTCAAGTTTTTCAACTGGTTGGGTTTGCTTTCTTCCATCATTCTTCCACAGATCAAGAGCTCCTCCCTCTTCATCATCAGAGCTCCAAATATCTAGGGCACTCACATTGACCGCAATAGGTTATTCTCTCAGACTTAGCAATTTTGGTTCAGGTGTGGTATCAACAAAGGAGTTCAAGACTTGCTCCTCAGTTAAATCGGTGTTTATCTTGAGTATGGATTGATTTGGTGGTGGCATATTTTTGTAATTAAGTAGGGAGTTGTTTTTGGTGGTTGGTTTTCTATTTTCGGAATCGGTGATTTCACCTTTGTTAATCAAATCTTAGATTTCATGTTTCAAATAAGTATAGCCATCGATGCCATGCCTAATGTTCTGATGGTATTTGCAATACAACTTCAGGTTAGCATTGGGAAATAGTGGTCTCTGTAGTAGAGGTCGCAACAAGTTGTTCTCAATCAATTTCTCTAAGACTTTAGAGAGAGGTCTCCCTAGATTAAAAAATCTTCTAGGTTGTTGAATAGCATTTATCTGCATGTTGCTACTTGACCCAATCCTACTGCTGGATCCTCCCCCTTCTCTAAATGGGGTCTCCCACTTAGGGATTTTCTCTCTTGCACTAAATCAGATTCTTTCTACACCCCAAATCTATATAGTTCCTCAAAATTCTAGATTTCCAAATCTTTCAACTTTTTGAAGAGTGGGAGCATGCATCCCTCAATTGCTATCACTAACTGATCAATCTCGGTCAACCAGTGTTTTATCTATGCTAGCTTTGCTCTCCACCTGATCAGGTAGTCAGCAAAAGGTTCATTGAACTTCTGCTTTATATTCTGCAAGTCTCTCAGGGATGCCTCCATCTGAATGTTGAGGTTGTACTATTTTACAAACGTGACATATAATCCCTCCCAATCAGCTTGGATATGAGGTTCCAAGGAATAATACCACCTGACTAGTGCTCCTTCAAGAGCCAGGGAAAATTGTTTGACAATTTGTGCTTTGCTTAAGCCATTTATTCTTATATGGTTCACATACTGCTTGAGATGTAAACAGGGATCTTCAACACCAGTAAACTTCTTCATATCAGGAAATTTGAATTTTCATGGTAGAGAGTCATCATCTTCTCCCAGACTTAAGTTGGAGTAGTTTATCGGAGCATCTATCCCTTTCTCCTTCATCTGCATCTGCATCTGAGCCATAGTTTTAACAAGATCTTTAACCCAATCTAGCTTCTCTACACTTTCCGGGGCATTCAACCTTTGTCAGGTAACTGGTTCTGCCAATAGAGTTTCACGGTCATCCTCTATATCTTGCCTTTCTGGATTTTCATCGTCAAGATTAAATGGTGGTGGTGGAGGTGTTGGTGGTTTTTCTCTAGTTGAATTCATCATCTCTCACATAATTGTTCTGCTCTGTTCAACTATTTTCTCCTTAAATTGTTCCAGATCAAAACTCATTAATGTTGTTTCTTTCGACATTCTGACTAGACGATCGGTGTCGGAGTGAGTCCAAGTGAATGACTTGTTTGAATCTATATTTGCAACTACCACAGGTTAGAAACATGCATGGCATGTATGAATTATATGCAAGCTTACTACAAATAAAAGAAATAAATTCTATTTACAAGTAACAAATAACAAAAGAAGAATGGTCTCAAGCAAAATCTCCAACCTTATTTCTCCTACACACGTGTTCAATGGTGACTTCTTTTTCCATGCATGGAATGCATGCATTATATGCAAGTTTACTAGGAATAAAAGAAATAAATTCTATTTATAAGTTACAAATAACAAAAGAAGAATGGTCTCAAGCGAAATCTCCACCCTTATTTCTCCCATACACGTGTTCAATGGTGAGTTCCTTTTCCTAGGATTTTTGGTCTGGTTTCATTTATCAACAGGGGACAACAAAACTGATGAACATGAAAACTCTCGAAACAAAACACACAAGTAACAACTCACTTGAATAAAGTCGAAGTCCAATATAGTGTATCTTAGTGGGCATGAATGGCCCAATTAAGTGAAAATTAAAGATAATGGGTCTTAGAGGGCATGAAAGGCCTAACTAAGTGAGAGCCCAATGATGGTGGGCTTGGGATTTATTCAAATGGTCATTATATAGTATAAAACACATGCATTTGGGAAAAATCTTAGTGGAGGTTACTAAGCCATTACATGAGCTGAGTCGAGGGTAACAAGCTATGGCTCCCACAACTATATACATTCATTTGCGTCTCCCCACTCAAGGGTTCGTACGACATGGATAGTACATGCCGTGAGTGACAATAATCAAATACTTCACCACCAAGTTTGAGTGAAACAAAGGCAACGAAGCAAAGATTATTGTCAGGTTATTTGGGACTTGTGTGCTCATTGTGTGAAATATGTAGTGAATGCAGTAAAATGTAAAAGAAATAAGGAAATAATCAAAGATGATAAATTATAAAACACTATAATTAGTTTCTCTATCCCCAGTGGAGTCGCCACTGTAAGCAGCGGGGTTTAACGCGCGCCTAAGTGTTAGCGACCACGACACTGTGCAAGCTCAGGGCCTGCTAGGAAATACAAAGTGAGCTCATGGTCCATAATGAATATGGAGTTTCCACCCAGACAAAATTCGGGACACACTTTACAGTAACTGGATTCTACGAAGGTACTCAAAAATCATCTTTAGAGATCAAGTTCAGAAACTGGGTATGGGCTTTGGAATGCCCACCCAACCTTGCAGTTGGCCTCCATGTGTGTTTTTTATTTTATTACCTTTGATTATTTAATTATTTCTTTATTATTGGGTGGATTGCAAATGCTTCCAATTTTACAATTTAATCTAAGTTTGCACATTAGTCATTTTACATGTTTTATTACCTTGCACTTGTTACAAATATTACAAACATCCATTCAAGATAATCAGGGAAGAGAATAGGGATTACAATAACTTATACAATTACAATGATACTAAATCCAAATAAAACCTCTTAAGAACTAATTAATTCACTAACTGCTTAGTGAATTAAAAATCACCAAGAAACATACAACAAAAAAAGGTTAGTTTCATTTTACAATAAACAAATTCATTCGTAAAATAAATTTGCATTAAACTTGCATAAAATAGACATGAGTATTCATTTAAACATGGATCAATTACTCAATCAAGCCTAATCTCATGGCAATCACATGCAATATTGAAGGTATGGGGCAAGATATACGTATCAGATACTGAAAATAAACTAAAAGATACTAAAATAGAAGCTAGATTAGGTGGGTTTTTGGGGAGGAGGTGGCATCGCCCTGCCTCTTCATCAATGGGCGACGTCTCTTTGAAGAGATGACGCCTCTTCACCATGAACTCGAATTCACTGGTTACATAATTCTTAAGTAAATCAAATTTCATGCAAAGTAAACATAAATCTACCACTAATACATTGATATTTCACATAATCATACCCTCATGTAACATTCAATTATTTGGAAACACGAAAATAAGTGATCAAAACCAATAAAGAGAGTTTTAGGTCAAAAATAACAATTCTTATTGAGTAAACCACATTTTATGCTCCTAACTGAGCCCTCAGAGCTTGGTTTGTAAGTTTGTAAGTTTGTAAGTTTGTGTACTTTGAATTTAAGAAAACTTTCTTTTCCTTCAAGAAAATGCACTCTTCTTAATCAAACTCTTATTTTTCACCCCCTTTTCACTCTTTTTTTTCTTTCTTTCTCTTAAGGTGTGTTTCTTCTTTTTTTATGTTCTCTAATGTCTCTTCTTAGTGTCTAACCCCCTTTTCTCAGACCCTCAAGCCCTCTATTTAAGCCCTCTTCCCTTTCTTAATTCCCCAAAAAAGTAACTAAGACTAAAAATCATCATTTTCCATTACTCCCCTTTCCTGTCCACTCCATTTCTACCTTGAAAGTCATCCTTTCATGCACAAATCTGCAGGCTAGAAATATATGGGTCCACTTAGGGGTGTTGTGGGGTCAAAATGCATTTAATGTAAAGTTAGGTCGGCCACTGAAGAAGCGTCGTCACATTGAGCCTAGGTCAAAGAGGTGTCGCCTCTTGGGAAGAGGCAATAACCTCTTCACCAGGCTTGGCCTGGGCTAGTGGACTTGGGCTCAAATTTAGTGTTTTGGACTTGGGTTAGGGATTTTGGGCTAGGTTTAGGCTTTCGAGTTTATTTTAAAGAAGGCTTCAGGTCCTCTTACATTCAAAATTTTGACTTGCTCATCATTGGGCCTTTGTTGCGAGTCGATCAAACCGAGGGTGTCCACACTAACATAAGCTCAAAGAAAAGCACTTTTCAGGTTGGTGTATTGTATTTCAAAAGACAACAACTTGATGAATCTTGCTATTTCAAAAGGCTCATTCATGAAATAAATATGTTTTTCACAAAAATTATATATATATGTGTGTATGTGTGAATATAAAGTATATAGTTAATGAACTTGTATTTCATGTTCAACGAATTTATAGTTTTTATTGGTGAACTTATATAGATATAATGAACTAGAATATTAAAAGTGATGAACTTATAGTTGATAACTAATGGACCTTCATTATTTAATCAATGAATCTATATTATTTGACCAATTAAACTATTAATTTTTATAACAGTAATATTAATTATTTACTTAATATTAATATATTAAATTAATAATATTAATTAATAATCTATTTAATATTAATTTTTATATAATATTAATATATTAAATTAATAATATTAATTAACAATATATTTAATATTAATTTTTTGATGAAGCATTTTTCAAATGTTGGATTTCCCTGCCCTATCATGCAACTGATTACTTTTTAGGTGCACGTCAAGTTTGTAACCCCTTTTATTATAATTTTTGAATTGATCTATACACATACCAATTCTTTATTGTGTATGTTATTGATTCACATCGCATGTGGCCACTTGGAATTACAATTAATGGCTGCACTTCCTACTATTGAAATGAGCTAAGATTTGTTTACATATGTATATATATTTTAACCTTAAGGGTATAGTTAATGAATATGTATATTGTGTTCAATGAACTTATAGTTTTTTATTGATGAACCTATGTAAAATAATGAACTAACATATTAAAAGTGATGAATTTATAGTTGATAACTAATGAATCTTCATAATTTAATTAATGAACATATTCCATTTGACCAATTAACCTATTAATTTTTATAATATTAATATTAACTAGTCGTCAATCCATGTGTTACGCGGACTGCAATTAATACATATTTAAATAAACACAATGTAGATATTAAATTAAAAAAATGGTTAAAATAAACATTTAAATACAATTAAAAATTATTATAATTGTAAAAATATCAAATTGAATTATCAAAATCATTAAATTTTAATTTTTTTAATAAATTGAAATTTAATTTAAATTTTACATTTAATATAAAAAAAATAAGTAATATATGTATAAAAATCTGAATTATACCCTATACAAAAATTGTCAAAATACTTATCCGATATTGTCTCCATGGACAGTTCTTCAAATGCACATTATTTTTTCAATCAGTATAATATACATAGTGCTAGCCCCTCAACATTATAAAAATAGCATTTCTCGAACACATGATTCTTACATTAAAAAATAAAATTCTAAAATAGAAGATAGCAATGATCAACACTAAATATACAGTGAGCGTCAAAAAAAATAGATATATTATTATGTGTCATCGATTCACTCACTATCAAAGCTAGTAAGAGATGAAATTCTTACCTCTCTTTGACACTCCTCCTTCCTCTTTCTCCTCTCCAGTTTTACACAGTGACACTCAATCAGCATTGGACCATCTATCGTCTAGGGTGCCTTCTCAACTATTCCTACATTCATTCTAAAGGGTGTTATAAGGCTCCGCACTGTTGGTTTTAGTTTTACTAAAACATGCTTTCCAAACCTTTCCACACAACTTGCTACAAACATATCATAAAATTTCATAAATTATATCAATAATTTTAATAGTCTTTATAAAGCCTAAAATTACAAGAATCACACTAAATTCTTACTCTATTTATCTAGCCAAAAGTAAAAAAAAAAAAAATTATAACTTGAAAACGGTGCACATGAATTATAATAAATAAGTTAAAATTATCTCAAGTGAGGTAAGCATACTCAGGAAAGTACGGTATAAATCTTGTCCAACGTGTGTCACTACTAAACACACTTCTATAACTGACCAAGCCCTTGAAATAAACAACAAATAAAAGGCCAAATAAGTATAATAAGGAACAAAATATTACCAAAGAATTGCTACAGTGGACACAATTTTCATCAAGAATAATTTTATGGTGTGAAACTTTTTCTATAATTTTATTTTATATTGTGGAGGTTAGCTAATTGACAATAATCAATGACCCATGCTTCTTGCAAGCTAAGACTTTTACTAAGAATGGATCAATCATAAACCTAAGATGACCACATCTAAATCCACAATAAATATAAAAAAAATTCACAATATTGTAATAAACAGAATAAATCTATTTTGATGTATCAAAAATACAACATAAAAATACCAAATACAAATACAAATAAATAATATAATCATATTTGTAGACTGCATATCAAGAGAATTTATGGATTTGATTTTAGAGTAAAAAATGTATAAAAAAATAATAATAATTTCATTTAAGAATAACCAAAATCGAATTTTTCTATCATCATCTCAATTTTCCTAGTAGCCAAATAGAAAAAAAATAAAGAAAGCAGAAGAATAAGATGAGTACTTGATAATAATACCGGAGATATTACAGTTTCTTTATTTTAAAATGATTGTTACACTGTGAGACCTGCTATACCTCAAACAATAAAACATTATTAGCCAAAAAGTTACAAAAAAAATAAACTGAATATATCAAAGAAAAATAGAAAACAAAAGTGACTTAAGAATCGGCAAATAAAAAATCAAACCTTTCGGTTTCTACAGTATTGTTAATGGAACAAAAAAACAATAACATGAAATTGAAAGTTATGGAAGCAATGATTATATAAATATTTTAAAATTTGAGTAGTATTGGAAGATATATGTTAGTATTTTAGTGAAAAATACTAAAAAATTATAATAAATATTTACTGCAACATTAAAGTAATAGAACGGTTTGATGATAATGTTAACTAAAAGATAAAAGTAAATTAGAACTCACCCTCCTCTTTAATATTTAAATATTATAAAAATTATCATTTTAAAAAAAATTGTACGTAAATATTATGGATTTTTAGAATTAGACACATCAACCAAAATAAAAAAATACTGAATAAAGAGAAATTATAGGGGACTCAGCATTTAATATATATATATATAGAATTTTACTTAATATTAATTAATACTATTAATTTAGTATATTAACATTAAATAAAAATTAATATTAATATTATAAAAATTAATATTAATAGAAATACAAATAAGATATAAATATAAAGTAATATAAACATATATAATATTTAATATAAACATGTAAAATTAATATAAATTAATATAAACATGTACTATATTTATTTTTTAAAATTAATATAAACATGTACCTTATGGTTTATGCGGTGCTTGAAATGAAAGCTATGGGCTTTAACTTGTCTTTTTTTTTACCAAAGTTTTAGCTTATGGTGTGCATGTGAAAATGGTTGTTAAGCATTTAATATAAACGGCATAAAAGAATTAAGCAGCAGTATACCATTTTGCAACTATAAAAAAACATCTTTTTTTTCTTCACATGTGTAAATAAATTTTAGTCTATATTATAATATAAACAAGAATTCATAATATAATTTGCCGACCGTTGTTCATATTACTATAATATAAGTTGTACAATTTTGAAGATCAAACTCCAACCCTTCAACATTTCAAGTCCGAATCTGAAGCCCGACTAATAAAAAGGAGTCTCCTAAAACTCCAACATATATTAGGCCTCTTGGGCTTTAATAGATCAGTTCCAGTGGATCCAACTGTGCAATTGATCGCATTTTCTGACTTCTTTTTAGGCTTAATTTCGTATATCTGTTCAGTCTGCCTGTACAAATTTGAGGCAGCCATTGCTGACTAATTAGTTGCTGGCAGTAGCTTAGCTGATTCACCTTTCGTTCTTTTTTTTTTTTTTGGAGGGAGTCATGGTAAAATTAACACCAGTATCAATTTAGAGCGAACACTGTAAGTATACACACATTGGAGAAAGTCATCATCAACCTTTTACAACTGCACTGTACAGTTCTGTTATGCAATGACTTGTCTGATGTTGATGTGGTATCATGTTGTAAAGGATGAAGCCATGTCGTGGATTTACATTGATATATTTTTTAGTAGTGGAAGGAGTGTTAATGGATCCATGGCAGCTTAGTGGAGGTAGTGTTGATGGAATTGGGAATTTTGGAATCTCTTTAGAGCCAGGTACGGTTATTGGGCATCATGCTTTGATGCTTCTTGCCTAATTTGCGCATCCACGGCTTCACGCATGTTGCATCTTCTTGCTTGTGCATTTTACATGAAAAGACGTAGTTGACTACCGCATGTTTCATGGAAAGAAAAAAATGAAATTAATACAAGGAATTGATGCAAAATAGAAATCAAAAGGAATCATGACACTAAACAAGTCGTCAATCTATTAGGGTGTAATCGAGTAGAGTCGAGCCGAACCGAATTTAATTTTAGTTTATTTAGACTTAATTTATTTATAATCGAGCCGAACTCATTATCTTATATGATGTTCACAAATTGTTCGCCAGTTTAAACGAGCATAAAAAATTTTTAAAAATATAAATTATTAATTAAAATTCTACATTCAAAAATAAAAAAAAAATATATTTTTTATAATACGAATTTATATATTATATATCTAAAATTAAATTGCTAAATATTAAAATTACGAGCTCACTCACGAGCTTCTATTCAAACTTGTTCGCGAGCTTTACAAGCCGAGTTTTATATAGTTTGAACTCGACTCATTTATTAAACAAGTTTTAATATACTAATTTGAATAAGCTTTTATTGAGCCGAACACCGAACTACTAGTAAGTAACTCGGCTTATTTATACCCTACAATCTAAAAGGGTAGCCACTTTTTTTAAAAATTGCAGTTTAGGAATGAAAGTCTTATTTTTCGTGAAAATTGAGGAAAAATCAAAACATCCAAAAATAAAATAAAACAAAATTATAATAGAGGATATTAAGCAATCACGGCCAAAAAGTTGAGAAACAATTCTTTTGTAATAATTCTTTTTTCGGAATTTCTTGCGAAAATTTGTCGATAGACATTGCATGTTATTTTATGCTACATATGTGCGTATCAGTGAAGGTCGCGACTTGAAAAAAACTGCCAAGACAGAGACACGTCTGCTAAACAGAAGAAAATAATGGCCACTTATGTCATATAATCAACTTCCATAAAGGACTTGTAATAATTATTTTGACTAAATTGTAATGTCAAAAAGTTAGTAAATAATGTCCGACTTCCAATCGTATGCTGGGCAAAGTGTTGACAAAGAGCAAGTGTTTCGCACTCTAGATGTTTACTAAACCTCTAAATTAGCCGAACACCATAAAAAATAAAATTAACAAATTACATACATAATATATGTGTTATATTATTTAAAAAATAAAATTAATTTTATTAAAAATTATAAATTAATCAAAATAATCTCAATATTAATTTCTGTCGCATATATTGAGAGTGATTAAATAAGAGTAATTTTATTTTTTAAATAATGCAACATCTGTGATAAATAAAATAGTTAATTACTTGCATAAAAGTATATCTTATTTGATCTGATTGAGCACCAGTCAATATTAAATTGGCTGGAGACACTACATCGGTATAATTTTTCTAAAGTTCAGATATTTGATTATAAAAAAAAAATTCAGACACTCAAATAGAAAAACCACAAAAATTGAGACACCAAATTTGTAATTTTTTCACTTGTCAATTTCACTGTTCATAGAACAGTGCCATATTCAGCCGTCGATTTCGCACTTATTTCCAAAAATACCACCGTTTTTTCCTTTAGCCTGTTCGGCCTTCACTGGTTTGCCCCGCACCAGCTCCAAATCCGGATAGCCCATACTCAAAACGACGACGTTTTACAGTAATATCCATGATGCCCTTCGTCAGATGAATTGCACCTTTGTGCTCCCGTGGCTCTGTTGGCATTTCCAAACCTATTTTTTTCTTGATTTGTTAAATATATTGCCATTTGATTTCATGCAAAACCACAAAATTACCACTGGTTTTTTGTGTGTTTTTTTTTTTATAAAGCTTTTTTGAGTGTTAAATTCACTTTTTATCCCTAATTTCTATACTGAATTCACTTTTTGTCCCCTTAATTCTACAGTGTATTGAATGTTTCCTCTTTTTTTTATTTGCAATCTTAAAACAATTGTATTTTATAATTGATATTTGATTTTTTTTATCTGAATGAGACCAATAATTTCATATCATACTTTATTGGACTACATTTGCAAGGAATTATGTGTAAATATTTATGTATAAATATAAATTTATTGTATTTTTTCATTATTATATGTATTGTTTTATGTATTTCTTCACCATAATGTTAGTTAATTTACTTGAAAAAATAATGTTTTATCTAACCATATTAAAAATGCATATTTTCTTTGGGCTTAAATCTTTTTATGGTCCTTGAATTTTTTTGTTTCTTTCGATTGGTCCTTATTGATTTATTTTTTTTAATTGAGTTCTCAAACTTTTATTTTTGTAATTTTACATCTTTAATTTGACGTCCATTAAATTTGAACAAATTTTCCATCAAATTATTGCCACATCATCTATTTATGTTAAATTTGAACTTTTCAAGTTTCATTCGATAAGCCCTTAATGAATTATTTATATTTAATTAAGTCCTTAAACTTTTATTTTTTTTATTTTTATATCCTTTAATAGACATATACGAAACACATGTCAATATAAAATATTGTGCAATGCAACTATTTATGAAACTTATATCATGTAAAAAAATTTTATTTGTAAATTTAAACTTAACTCGAGATTGGCCTGTAAAAACTCGAGTTCGACTCGAATTTAGCTCTTTCTAATTTAATATTTTTTTAGTTATTTTTGTATTTAATTTAATGTTTTAATTTAATAAAATTAGGTTAAATTAGTTCGTAAACTAATTTAAATAATCTAACTTAATTTTGTTGTTTAATTCAAATTTTATTGAGTTAAAAAAATTTATTCAATTAAAATTAAGTTAAATTTAACCCAATTTTATTATTTAACTTAAATTTTACTAAGTTAAATTTTAATTTTATAAAATTAAGTTAAATTATTTCATAAACTTATGTTAAAAAATTTAGCTTTATTTATTATTAAAAATAATTCAATATCAATTGATCTATGGATTTTAATTAAATTTTATTATCATAATTTTATAATTTTAATAATTAATATGAAAAGATTGAATTTAATTTATACTTTATGTTATTCAAGTTTTATGGCACTACATTAATATATATTACATATATAAAATAAATTTATAAATTAAAACATATTGATACATAACTATTTTAATAAAAATGAGAAGTTAGCGTTGAAAAAATTCTATTATTTTTTTGAAAATATTTCTATTATTAAAAAATGAAATTAAATTAAAATTGTAATATTTAAATATAAAATTAAATAACTAAAAATATTTAATTAAATTATAAGCTAAATTCGAGTTTTACGAGTCAATTTCAAGTCAAATTTAAATTTATAAATAAAAAATATTCTACATGATAAAATAGTCGCATTACACAATGTTTAATTGACACGTATTTTCTACATGTCTATTAAAGGATATAAAAAAAAAAATCTACAACTTAATTAAATGTAAATAATTTATTAAGAACTAATCGAAACTTGAAAAGTCCAAATTTAACGGAAATAGTATGATGTGGCAATAATTCGATACAAAATCTGTTCAAATTTATCGGACATCAAATTAAAAATGTAAAAATTGCAAAAATAAAAATTTTGAGAAGTCAATTAAAGAAAATAATCAATAAGAACCGATCAAAAGAAAACTGAAAAGTTTAGGACCTTAAATTGGTTTGAGCATTTTTCTTTGTATTTTATTTTCGTAGTTGCCTCACACACTACTACTCCTCCACAATTGTGTAGCTTTTTCCTCTAACTATTTCCTTGAATATTTGGCTAACATTTGTACCTATTTAACTTGCATTGCAACAAGATCCAAAAAAATATATATATACTTTTCTATATACATTTTTTTATACTAATTATTTCTTTCGTTATATTCTTAAATTTTTTTTTTATTATTGTCCCATAATAAAACACGTGTTGTTTCACTAGTTTAAATAAACTTAAAACACTTTGCTAATGAAAATATGACATTGAATATACAATCCAAACATTAAATATAATACACATGTTAAATTTTCCCTCACTTTATATTAAATAGAAATTTACATATTCAATTTTCGTTGTTGTTAATTTAAAAGGAAAATTTATCTCATATTATAGATACATAACCTCTCTATTAACTAAAAAATCAAAATTTGCACCCCTATTAACCAAAAGTCGAAATTTGCACTTGAGTAGTAATTTCTACGAAAACAATTGGGTAGTGGAGAGAGGCGTGGAATATTTGTGTCTGCGGGAAAAGTAAATAAATATATGCTTGCGAAAATGACTTTCATTCTCAATTGAGGAAGCACTCACTTCCCAAAAAGAAACACAAGAAAAACTGTACAATAAAAGTGGGATTACACTTGCGGATTATACACAGCCGCTGGGGACTCTGTTGCGTGGATTATACACTGAAGATTTATAGGATGGGGTATAATAAATGAGAACAATAATTAAATAAAGTAAACGACCAAAAAGCATCGAAGCCCCAAGATGAAAATCTAGCATCTAATCCAACAAAATAGAACCACCAACACAGCAACGCCTTACTCTTTGTCTACCTCCGGCTGCCAAAAACCTCTGATTTACCCTTGAATAATAAATCCAGTGATAATCCTATTGAGGAAGGATTAAACGGACGGATAAACTTCCGAGCTGGAGCCATCTGGGGATCTTCTTTATTGTTTTTTATTCTTCTTGAAGGGCCCCCAATGGCCTCGGCACTTTTCATAGATGATGTCGACTTTGAATCAAATATAGATGAGCTAAAAGAAGTATCAGTTGCACCAAATGATACAGGGCCTTTATGCGACTCATTTACAGGATGTCCAACTGCTGCATCCTGATGAGGAGGTGGAAATTTCTCACTCTTACTCTTGGCATTTCCTTGTGTCATGACTCTCAATCTCTGCAAAACATTAGGGGCCAAAGAGGAATTTCAAGTCAGAATTTACAGTGAAAAGAATACGTATATAGTAAAAATTTAATGCGGAGTGACATCCAAAGATAATGAAGCAGGGACAGACATAGCCAGTTGACACCTGTACCTAGAACATTAACTATTAGCTTAGAGCAATCAGGTAAAAATATTAGTTTGGCTATAAAGTTAAAACCCTCCAAGTCGCTCTGACCAAGCACATTTTGTAATGATGATACCACAGAGCCGAAGAGGACGACTCTCAAAGAACCTAAAAGAAGGCATCCCCAATTATAGTTGCCCCATAACCTAAATCCCAAAGGTTACAGATGAACGCTTGCACTGGTAGAGAATGTAAATTAACAAAATTATGCAAATCAGACTTGACTTTCATCTAGCACGATAAATAGCCATATTGAGAAGCAAATAATTTATCTGGCAATTCTAAAAAACAAAAAAGTCTTTTACATACATCTAAGTTTGAAGGAATCTCTGCATTGGCTTCTGGAGCTGGAACTGCCCTGCCAACCCGATCTCGAATTCTAACCCTTCTACCACCATCAACTGCATTTGACTTTCCACCAATGCCTTTTTGTCTGATTTAAATTTAAAATTCAGTATAAACTGCCAGCAAGTAGTCAAAATTGGTCCAAACAAATTGAATAGGCATGAGGAAAGAATAAGTAAACCTTCTCGCTTCCTCTTCTCTCAACTTCACATCCATTTCTTTGCTAGGAGGATACTTGGGTAAACTTGATGGCTCACAAGCATGAGGTTCAGTAGTAAAGAACTGAAGTCAGAAAACCAATTGCACAATTACTCTCTCAAATTGTATCCTTTGACATGCTGGTCTAGTTTGAAAATGTTTGCTTTGTGTCAATCCAACATTAAGCAAATAAAGCATAAACTGATTTAGTAAAAAAATTCAATCGCACTTGCAACATGCAAGCATCCATGGTTCCTTCAATACAAAAATGGCAAACTATAATAAAAAGATTTTATGTATAATTTTTCTGAATAAACATCACTTACTGCACTATTTAAAGCTGTAGTAGCAGTGCCACGATTATCAGGATCAATTGAAAGAAGAGTTTCTATTAAAGGCAGAGAAGAAGGTGGAAAGTCCTTGAATGTTTCTGTTACACATCGTTTATACGGCTGCTGAGGTTTGAAAAGGGTTGCATTAGGCAGTTTTGATCTCTTCCAGTATTCCTCCGATGGGGAGCCACATAACTTAAATATCTTGTGCAGTTGTTCAACCTAAGTAAGAAAAGAAATGAAAAGCAAGTTAAAGGTGAACTTGCTAGCTGTAAGACAAAACAAGAAAGATTTAACAGCATGGACAGAAGGACAAAGAGGATAGTGCTGCCAAAGCAAATTCAAACAATACAAAATTCCAAAGTCAATAGGCATATAAATGCATAAGCCCATCATGAAAAACATGATTCCACAATTCATGAATGACTGAAGACTGTGTTTCCTTGACAAAATTGAATATATGAAACATATTGTAGCAGCACTATCAAAAAGGTAGGACATGATGAAATGTAACACAGATTTCCAAGAGCAAATAAGTGAGATTAAAAACAATGTGTACTTAGACTGATATTGCACAAGGATTCTAGCAGTAACAACGTTACGTTTTAGCACAAGAAATAAATCTGCACAGAAATACCTCTGTCCGTCCAGGCATAATTGGCTTCCCAGCAAGTAACTCAGCCAAAATGCAGCCAGCACTCCAAAGGTCAACCCCGACACCATAATAAGTGGCCCCAAGAAGAAGTTCAGGAGGACGGTACCAAAGGGTAACAACTCGACTGGTCATAGGAACTCTTCTTTCAGGATCAAAGAAAGTGGCCAGTCCAAAATCAGCAATTTTTAGAATTCCTTCATTATCAATAAGTAGATTGGAACCTTTGATATCACGGTGCAGGACACCTCGACTGTGACAATGCTCAAGGCCAGCTAGCAATTGCTTCATGTAGCATTTGACCTGCAAAGGAGAACAAATCAAAAAGTAAATCAGTTGGCCAAATAAAGATATTATTGATTCTGTTAAAAAAAAGATAATTGCACAGACAATTACCAAACCAAAACAAGTGATAATCTGAGGAAGTCATATCTTGGAAACATAGACTAAACTACATGCAGATAACTTTGTAGTAGGAAATAGATAGTTGTGTGTGGTGATCACTTAATTTGTGTATCCCCTTTAAGTTTCTTTTGCCACTTCTGAAGACCTCGTAACTGAACTCAACTAAGCCATGACATCAGACCACGACTCAGTAAAAAATTCATTATTACTTTCTAAAAACATAAAAATCCTGTAAAAAGCAGGAAAGCTACTACATTTTGTTTAAAGTAACTATTATGAAAAAAAGAGAGAGAGAGAGAGAAGAAGACTGAAACAAAATCTATTTAACATCCTTAATTTTTTTAAGGAAAGGACAAATTCCATTTTATAATCAGATAAAATAATTAATTTCAAACTAAAATCAACAGCATGTACCCTCTCCTTATATTGATAAAATGGGAGAAACATTAAAAGTATTTTAGAATTATAGATGGCATCACAAACATAGTTTGCATGAAAACTCTAGATTTCTGTATCAATATTCTTACTCTACATGACAAGTAGTGGAACATGAAAACTTATGTTTACTATTCCACTCAACTAGCAAAAATGAAATCTTGCTATACAAATTCAGACAAAAAGTTGATTTGAAAAAGGCAGAAAGAGAGAAAGAAGGCAGACACACTTTTAACATATATAATAAGGAATTATATGAAGAGACAAAAAGAGGGTCTGTAATGTTTTTGAATCCACATGTTATGATTTAAGCTAAGAAATTTCGGTGAACTTGCAAGCCAAAATAATACAAGACATCATATGCTCATCCGAAAGGTCAATAGATCATAGCACCACAGAACTCACAAAACTGTCTATACAAACTACTAGGCATGGGTCCCAATAACTGTGGATGGGTCTTTATATTAATATCAAAGCTCTTCAACAAGAGAGATAAAATAAGAAAAGGACAAACATAGCCTTCACGTAATCTCAAAAAACCTAGATGGGCAAACCAAGAGTAAAATGCACTAAACATCCAAAAGCTAAAGAACAAAGAACAACCTTCAAAAGCACATACTCAAAGCCGGACACACCACCAAACTAACACACCCACAACAAAAGTACCACAGAAAAGTCTACTTTACTCAACGAACCCAACAATTAAATCAAAACTACCAAAAAACTCATCAATTAGTTAAATAAAATAAAATAAAATACCTGAGCCTCATTAAACTTGACTCCTTGGCGTGCTGCTAGACCGGAGAGATCATGATCCATATACTCAAAAACCAAATAAAGACTACATGACATTCTTGAAGTAACCAAACCTTCAAGCTTAAGCACATTGGGATGATCTAATCTTCTCAAAACAAGGATCTCTCTTGCCATAAATTTAACACTCTCTGGCTCTAAATTATCAAACCTTACTTTCTTTAAAGCCACAATCTTTCCCGTTAACAGATCCCTTGCTTTATATACATTGCTATATGTACCTTGACCAATCTAATAATCCCAAAAAAAAAAATGAAAACAATAATTACAACAAATTATCAGTGTTAATGCCACTTAATATTAAATGCCACACAAAATAAAAAATCATCATAATGAAATATAAAAAATTGTTAAATCTGTTTACTTTATCAAGCTTCTCGAAGGTGTTAGCTCGGCGAGGAGTCCAATCACCAATAGCATCACCGGCGACCGCCATTAACCACGACGGCCAACCTTGCTGGTACCTGAGAATAGGCTCTGTCGGGCGTGGCCGCCGTCTCTCCGCCGTCAAAACATCCGCATGAAAATCACCGGCGTTTTTAGCCTTTTGCCTCTCCCTTTTAACCCTAGTAACAGCATTAGCAGCTTCAGTAACGATAACAGAAGATTCATCGGAGCTCCGGCCACGGTTAGGAGATCCGACGACGGCACGACTTTTCCGTTGGTCACCGGCGGTGGTCTTACCGATGACGCAGCCCATTTTTAAAAAAATAAAAAACTGCTACGTATACATGAGAACAGAGAAAAAGACAGCGGTATTCCGATACACCTGTAAACCGCTTGCAAAAACGACGCCGCTTCGAGCGGATAGAGATTATTGCTTAGCGAAGAGAGCACGAGGCATACACATATAAATATTAGTAGGAAGCTTTGTAGAGAGAGAAAGTAATAGAAATGGTGTAGATAGAGAAGCAGAGAATTTTCTTTAGCCCGCGAAGGAAGGATGCGAAGCTAAGCTTAGTCTTCTTGTTGAGTGAGTCACTATGGATAGTGAGTGAGTTTTGAGTTGTTACAAACTAGGGCATGTAGTTTGGGTTATTTGCTTGATTGCCATGCTGATGAGCTGTCACGTGTCTGACTTGAAGGTGGACAATGTTTTGTTAGATTTTTTTATAAGTGACGTCATCGGGTGAGTGAGTTACAAAGTCAAACGAGGTGTTGGAAAATAAAATTACTAGAAAAGTTACTTTTTGTGACAGTGCCCTTTTTTTTTTTTCTTCTTCTTCTTCTGCCTCATGGTTTTAGGGTCGTTGCAAGTCTTTCAAGCACCAACTGGTCTGATAAAAAAGGCTAAAAGTAGTGTACCATTTGGAACCATTCTCATGGCAGTGGCATATTAATGGAATTTTTTGTCTAATCCTTTGTGGGCTTTTTCTTTTTTCCTAGATGAAATAGTTAATTGTTCGGTTAGAGTTGTAATATATACGAGCCTACGAGGGAAGTATGATCTTAGTGTTCATTTAGTTTATGGTCCAAAATTTGAATAGAAATGGAGAAAAATTGAAAATGAAATAAAAAAATTTAATAAAGTGTTTGATTGGAGAGAGAATTAAAATTAAAATCGAAATTAATTTAATTTATATATAAAAATATATTAAATAATAGTTATTATAAATTTATATATTTTATTTTATTATTTAAAAAATATTATATTTTATAAATTTTAATAATATACGATAATATTTAAAATTTTAACTAATTTATAATTAATCTAATTTAATTTAATGAAAATAATAAATTATTTCTTACCTTTTGAAAGAGAATAGGTGATTTCTATCGATAAAGAAATTTATTTTTATTTTTGTACAAAATTTTAATGAATCAAATAATAAAAACTAGAATCACTCGTTCCAATTCTGATTTTTACTCTTAGTTTCTACCTTTAGTCTCCCTTTTTTCACGTCCAAATGGGATGCCATTATACTATGAAGGCTCCTCTTGGATGTGCATCGTATATACAGAGATATGCCAATTCCAAATAAAAATTCAATTGAAAGTTGTTGGAGTTGAAGTAGTCTATGCAAATTTATTATTATTATGTAGAGTTAATAGTTCATGGAAACAGTGACTTGTCTTGAAGTCAAGAACCAAAAACATGCATGGAATGTTCAAAACAATAAATGGCTATAATTCTACCATTTTCAAACGGTAAAAATTCAGATTTTCTAAATATAATTTTAATTTTAAATTTTTATATAAAAAATACGATATAAAAATTTGATCTTCTTTATAGAATTTTTTAATCAGAATTAGTCATATTTTTATAGTGATAGAAATTATTTCACCGATGTTTGATAAAATTTATAATTTTCATAGTGATTAATTTGAATTAATCAATTCATTCAAGTTTCGTAGTAAATAAAAGTAAGAAATAATAGCTTATAATCAACAAAATGAGCACATCGACAAGAATGTATTCATTTATTTGGCATAGAAAATATGCTAGTAAATAATCAGTACATTTTTTGACCAAAAAAATAATAATCAGTACATTTATATGCAATACCTTTTATATTTGTTTCATATTATTGTGATTTAAAGTTACTTTGTCAATAAATATCATTATTTTAATAGTTAATTATTAATGTGAACCATTAACTAAGTTAATTGAAGTGGATGATGGTCTTTATTGCAATTTTTCTTTATTAAATCATATCTAACATAGGTGGTGATGCATGCATTAAAGCATGTGTAGTAGAAAAAATATATATATTTTATCAGTGAGGTAGAGATGTATTCACTTATTTTAAAAAAAAATTAAGATAAATTAAAATAAAATTTATCTTCTAACTGATAATTGAATCGGATGATTTTTTTTTTTTTTTAACACTAAAAAAGGAGGTAAAAGAAAATTCAAACCGCCCTTTTATGCCTCGCCCGTCACCTAAGACGGGGAGGCAATGGCATGACATTTTTATTAATGAAAAAAGAAAAAGAAAAATAGCATTTAATCCATTTTATATATAGGATATATAGTTTTATTACACATAACTAAAATGTACTGTGATCATCCCATTTGCATTAAATACACATTACATGTATAGAAGTTTTCGTGTTTATTTTGGGGACCACTGTGTGTTTTTTAGTCAAAAATTTTGAGCCAATACAAAAACAATCCATCAGAAGTGCAGAGCGACACCAGAACCAATTTCACCTACCATGCCGTACTCATTTAAATCACCTGCCCCTTTTATTTATTCTAACTATTTTATGTACTTTATTTTTCATCTAACTTTAGTAAGAATTAACTGATTTTTCAATAATATATAATAATAAGCATTCATATATAAACACTAAATTTATAATTTTCTTTTTATATTTCATGCCATAAATTTAAAATAAATTTAAAATAAATTTTAATAATTCAAAATAATAAAATATTTAACTAGTACCGATAATTATGCAGACTCTTTTTTTGGCCAACTAGTAAATATCATTAAAGAGGGTAAATTACAAGAAAGGGAGCAAAATTGCTATAATAAAAATAAATTCTACCACCCATTCTTACTCTAAAGAGATACATCCAAATATAAGAGAAGAAGAAAACAACAGAAAATAAAGCCACAAATGCACCGGTACATCGGTGTCGCAGTAAGAGGATATGTAATTTGGCAACAGAAAAAGTCAAATCTGGAGAAACTTGAATTCCGGATGGTAGACTGAACCAATACTCCATCATTCTCAGCGGACTAATGGGTGTGGCAAACCCCATTTTGCAAAGCATTAAGAAAATTTTGAAAATTGGGTAAACCAACTCAAGAATTTTCTCAAGAGAAATGATGGCTTCTTCTCCTCCATGAGTGTAAGCACAAGGATCTCCTCCTTCCAAACCCAGAAATCTCCCATTGAAGGAGAGCAAAAAGCTCACAAAAGGAGCACAAAAAAGGACGGGAGCCATAGATCTAAAGAAACTAACCTTTATTTTAGCAAAACAGCCTAATATAGACAAGCTAAATAAACAGAGGATCAATTGATGGCCAATCCTAAAACCAGAAAAGAAAGTGACAGAGAAACAGTTACAACAGAGAACGAGAGAAGTCTAGAAAGAAAGAAAGAAAGAAAGAAAGAAAAATCATATTGAAGAAGATATATAATTATATTTAATTAAAGAATATATTTTCGATGATTACATAATTAAGTGGATTTAGGTTCAGACGTACATGTCATGTGCTTGTAGGATAAATAAAATAAAGCAGTATTTATTTAGGGATACTGACCAATTTGGTGTCTGAACTTTTTAAAAAATTACAATTAAGTGTCCCAACTTTCATTAGTTACAATTGAGTGTTTGAACCTGTTAAAAAATTACAAGTTGATGTTGTTTCAGGTAAATGCTAAAGTGTCAATTTGTGGGGCCCATATGGTCGTTGACGTGGATGGCCAAATTGGTGTGAAGAAAGTGCACATACAATAAGTAGGGATGAAATGACAAAAAAACCACACTCTTTGTGCAAGTAAAAGTAAAAGAAATTAAATGAAAAACGGGAAGAAATTAATTAAGGATTTACCTCCTTCTTCTTCTAACCATTCAAAAAGCTCAGTCTACTAATCAGTTAGTAACAACACTTACATTGAGTTAGGGATTCGAAATTGGAGGAGAGTAATGCAACCATGAAAAGGTATGTCTTCGATAATGTATTTGTGAATGTGTTTTATTTTTTATTTTTTTTAACAAGCTGCTTTAAGTAGTTTTAGTTTCATTTAATCTACTACTAATACCCATATGATATTAATTTATGTTTCTCACATCTAAGGGGTTTGTAATTTATGGGTTAATGGAATAACAAACTCTTATTTTGTTGTTTATTTTCTTTCATACATACAATACATTGACTTATTTTGTGGTGGCATTTTCATTAGTGATTTGGGAGGTAATCAAAAGATATATATGGGAGGAAATAAGTACACTATAAAAGTAGATGTTGAGTTTTTTAATTAGGAAGGGTTTAAGAAAGCTATTAAAGAAGTGATGGGGTTTAAAAACATGGGAAATATGCATTTTAGAATGCCAGGTACACCTTTAGTTAGTGGGTTGAGACTTTTATATGAAATGTCAGTTGAAGAAATGATAAAAGTAGCGAAAGAGCACAACTCATTAGAGGTATATACTGAACATAACTTAATAAAGGACTGTGTTGGGAATTCTAGGGATATTGGGGATATTTGTGACCTTACATGTGAAAAAGATGTGGTCAAAGAGTCAGCAAATGATTCTATAGCATGTACAGCTCCTGCTAATGCTGCTTATAAAAAATCCAACCAAAAGTTAGCAGCATCTTCAATAAAGGCAGCATGTGCAGACCCTATTGACAGTAATGTGACAAATATTTTTAGTAAATTGGTGGGTGAACTAAACAGAGGCCGACTAAATACTGAATCAGGGAATAATGGGGTGAAAGAGGGAACTGTAGTTGAGACTGGTAGGGGTACTCTAGATAGAGGTGAGGTTGATGAAACTGACAGATTTATTGAAGTCAGAGTTGAAGGGGCAAGCAGATCTGGGAATGCAGCTGAGGAACCTGACATTGAAGAAGGCAGAGATGAAGATGAAGAAATTATGGAGTGTGAGGGCATGTCTGATGATAATGAAGAGCTTATTGAGTCCAAGAATGCAGTGAAGGAATTTACAACAAGGAAGAAACATAATAGGCCCAAAGTTAACAAAAATGAACAAATTATTACTGTAGATGAACGACTGGAATCAGGTGATAGTGAGAGTGAAGAAAATTTAATAGATTATTTTGAATCAAGTGATAATTATAGTGCTCTTAGTATTGAGGATGAAGATGATGAGCATGAAAGTAGAAGGAAGTTAATGTATATTAATTTTGAACCAAAAACTGAGAAGGTCAAATTCAGCTTGGGAATGCATTTGAAGAGTGCAAAATAATTTAGAGTTGCACTTGTTAAGTTTGCAATTCAAGAAAGAAGAGAGATAAAACTAGTTAAGAACACTACGGATGGGGTGAGGGCAAAGTGTGTGAAAACCAACTGTCCATTCCACATTTTTGCATCCAAAGAAATTACAGTTGGTGGATTGATAGTAAAGACATATATGCCTGAGCATAACTGCCCTGTGTCCTTCAAAAATATAAGAGTGACAACAAAATGGGTGGCCTTTAATTACTTGTATAAATACAAGTCAATTGGTACAATGAGATTGGTCGATTTAAAGGAGCTTATTAAAGAAGATTTGAAGCTTGACATGAGTTTAACAAAGGTGAAGAGAGCAAAGGAACGTGTGCTTGCCAAGCTTCAAGGAGATGCTAAGAAGGAGTTTGCTTTGTTATGGGATTATTTGGGGAGATAGAAAGGTCCAATGTAGGGAGTACAACAGCCATGAAGGTTTATAGACTTAGTCCATAATAGCTTCCCATTTTTGAGATGTTATACATCTTATTAGATTGCTTAAACAAGGGTTATTAAAGGGATGTAGGAAGGTTCTAGATCAGACGGATGTTTTTTAAAAGGGGCAATCAAAGGAGAGGTTTTAGTGGTTGTGGGAAGGGATGGGAACAATCAAATGTTCCCGGTGTCTTGGGGAGTTGTTGATGATGAAAGGAAAGCAACCTGGATGTGGTTTATTGAGATGCTACAACATGACTTGAAATTGAAAGACGACAAAGGCTGGACAATTATAACAGACCAGTAGAAGGTAATTATTTTTAGATTATTTTTTTGGACAATTTACTTGTTTATTTTAGTTTAATTGTAGTATAAAACAGTCCACTTGTGTTAAAGTTTAGTTATTTATAAATTGTTACAAGTTTATAACCTTGTATTTCATTATAGTTATGATGATTATTATTGACTATAACAGGGTCTAATAGATGTTATTACGATAATATTGCCTGAAGCAGAGCATAGGTGCTGTGCAAGGCACCTTTTATGCTAATTGGAAAAAAATGGCATAGACAAGATAAAGACCTTCAAACTCTATTTTGGACTTGTGCTAAGTCCACAAACATGCCTGACTTCGATGAGAATATAAATGAGATGAAGAAATTGACACCAAATGATTTTGAAGATATGTTGGTGACTCAGCTGAAGCATTGGTGCAGGGCATTCTTCAACACCAATGTGAAATGTGATATAGTAAACAACAATCCAGTTGAAGCTTTCAATGAAAAAATACTTGAAGCTCAAACAAAGAATGTCTACACCATGTTGGAAGATATTCGCAAAATGGTTATGGAGAGGTTAGTAACTAATAAAGACTTGGTGAATAAGTGGAATGATGAGTTTGGAACAAGAATTAGAAAGAAAATACATGAGAGCATAAAGGAAAGTAGTGAATGCGAGCTCATTTGGAATGGTGATTCAGGTTTTGAGGTAGTACATAAAGAAGATATGTATGTTGTTAATTTAGAAGGTAAGACATGCCCATGCCGAAGATAGGATCTAACTAGAATCCCGTGCCCCCACGTTGTTTGTGCGATTCACCACATTCAACATGAACCTTCTACATATGTCCGTTAGTGTTATAGCAAGTTAGCTTATCTGGAAGCTTATGGCCAAATGATGCAGCCACTTAATGGGCCAAAGTTTTGGGAGAAGAGAGGAATTGATCCTCCACAACCTCCTGCTTATAAAGTTATGCCAGGTAGACCAACTAAAAATAGGAGAAAAGAATTTGATGAACTTGGAAGTGGCCACAAATTATCAAGAAAATGACTGGTGATGATGACCTGTCAAGTCTGCTTTCAGAAAGGCCATAATAAGAAGACTTGTCCATCTTTAAAACGGATTGCATCACAAAGAAAGGTATTTGGTTAATGGCACTGAAGCATTGTTTCTATTTTTTTTTTTAAGTTATAATGATAGCATTATTTACACAATTGTTGTTGAATTTTATAGGGTGGTGATTCAGGACCTCCTAAGGGAAGCTCGACTTGACCCTCTAAACTACAAGTTGTATTGCATTTAAATCTACAGCCGATGTATAGTTATTTCTTTTTTTTATTTAATATCTTATTGTTATACCTGTTTGGTGATTTATAGGTTACAAGAAAATAAACTGATAAGGACACTCGGGTTAATGACCATCCTATTGCAAACAGTGAACCTGAGCTTGACAGAGGAGACATTGAGCCTGAGACAACTGAACATCAAGAACCGAATATAGAGAGTACATTGGATCAGTCTCATACTTTGTCATCCCAATCAACATCGAGCAGCCAGCTCAATGAGACTGAACGGTCAATTTTGAGATTTGGTAGTCCGGATAAACTGATGAGCACAAATGTATACTCTTGAAGGCAGCATCCTAATAGACAGTACATTCCAGGAGTAGTTCAACAGCCTTCAAGAGGATACGAAGTGTATACTGATTTGGCAACTAGAACTATGATTATCAATGTGATTTTTTGTTATTTCAGAATTAAAAATAAACTCTTACTTAGAATGCTTAAACATTGCTTTTATTTGATTTTGTAGCCAAAAACAAAGAGCCAAAGGGTCATTTATAAATAAGGGAAAAGAAGAATTGGCAATGAACCTGAGCCACAATTTATATCACAAAGGGAAGATAGTTTCAAGAAATATGGAAAGAAATACATTACGAGATAAGCTCTACAGGTGATATTTTTTAAGTCTGAGCATATGCATGATTCCCATTCCAATTTATAGGATGTTAATAGTTAGACATAGGTTGTCTTTTTTGTAGACAGCGAAAATGCTAAATCAAGGCCTACAAAAGTGCAAACATATCTAACTGAAGCAAGCATCGAATCAGTTAGAGACACAGCTGCAGTCACCAAACAATTTAGCCAAATAACTCAAGGTCCAAGAAAAGGAGTTAGATTTGATGACCAAATAGAAGTTCAAGATAAATAGTTATATTTGGGGGAAATATTTTGGGACTTTTACATGTAAATTTAGTGTTTGGTTCACTTCTAATGTGGTTCATTGTGTTTTGAATCAGTGTGTATTTGAGACAAAACACACATTTTATTAGCAACTTTTGCTTACTTTAGGCTTGTAATTGGCTAATATTTGACCAACACAATCCATTTTGGTAATGGTGTACCTCTTTTGTTTATTATACACATTTGGCCAATTCAGGTTGCTATGATGAAGATATTTGTTTGAATTTGGTGTGTATTTGATGCATTGATTTTGTACAATTTTCTGTATCTATTTATGTTTCAGACTTGGTTTAGTTTTTTTGGATAATAGAAGTGGCCTGCTGCTAAAATACTTGAAGTTCAAATCATCTATGCTTTCTTATAGACATTTTATCAAACACATAACATTCATAAGATTTAACACAAACTATGTTAATACATGGTCACTGATTTTCAACACTTACATTTTGCATTACACCAAAATAACATTCACCACTAATTTCACCTACATTACCTATTAACTAACTAAAATCACAACTAATTTCACCTACATTACACATTAACTAGCTAAAATGCTAAATCAGCTTACAAACAAACATAAATACACTAAACAATGCCCATCCCCATAATATTTTCTCCCTTCTTTTAGCCCTCCTAATTTCCTCTTCCATTTATGTCTGCCTCCTCAACAAACTTGGTATTATCATCCTTGCCCTGTCACACAAAGGCTAATCAATCAAAATAAAAAATGAACATCCATTCCTCTTTCCACAGGTCAAAAACCTCCTCCTTGGATTACTACTTGTCCACGAAGTTTTGACCACCGAAACTTTGTTATAAAAACACATTTCCACAACTTCATCCATTTCAGCATCTCAAGAACAACGCAAGGTTTTGCAGGTGAGCTGAAATCGTGATAGCTAGTTAAAGTTTATAAGTAAAGCAAAAAAAAGAAATTGAAAGTTGACAAGCAAAGCAAATATTACTTATCCCGAGATTGAGTGACAGAGAAAATGAGAGATTTTGCTCAATTGGAAAAAGGAAGTGAACGTTGGGAGAAAGTGAACGTTAAAGTATTTAATATACATGTATATTTCAATTGGAAAAACGAAGGATATTATCGTCAACTCAACAAGGATGGTTGAAGTGACAGACATCTCCCTCACATGCTTCATATGTGTGAACTCCTACGTGGCCATTCTTATTTACAACTCAGTAATGAGAAACAGAGTAATGGTTGATGACTTGCTGAAAACATCAACTTGTAATTTCTTAACAGGTTCAAACACTATATAACTAATGAAAGTTGGAATACTCAAATGTAATTTTTTAAAAAATTCAGATACCAAATTGGTCAATTCCCTATTTATTTATTAGGAGAAGATTAATAATAATAATAAAATCCAGTAAAGTTTCTTTTGGATATGTAGTTACAAAAGGAGATGCCCACCTCTCCTCTCATCCTTAGCAACGAATAAGTTCTTTAAAAAGGTAAAAGTTGTAATCCTTTGCTTACATCTTTTGTAAGGAATCCTGTAATTAATTAATACCATCAAATCAATGTTTAGACTTTATTAGATATCAAAGAGTGTGGGCCAATAACTAAATAATTTAACAAGTTTTCAATACATTTACCAAATTAGAAATTTTATTTATATTGCCAATGAAGATTAGACGATCTAATGCTGAGGTCTTGAGCAGTGAAGGTTTCATGTTCAATTTTTAGATAATGCATGATTAAGAATATTATGTTCTTGCCTCCTAATAATAATAACACCAACAATAATAATAATAATTGTTGATAATTATAATAATTAATAATAACCGTTATAGTTTATAAATTAAGTCGTTCTCAAGACAATTAAATTCAAAAAATTATTTATATTAACATAATTTTGTGAAAAATGTGTTTCGTTCGTGATCTTTAAACAAACTATTTACATCATTATATGTGTCAACTTTATTTAAACTCGATTTTTAATAATTTGTAATTTTAAATAATAGAATAATATTTAATATAAAATTAATCTGACTTAATATAAAAATATATATGTTAATGCTTTTAAATATATACGAATTTTAAGAGCTTATAACAGTGGTAACATAGACAAATTAAGTATTAAAATATCAGTATTAAATTTGATAAAAATTGAAAATTCTTTAATTAACATATATTTTTATCATTATTTACTTGAAATGGATGATATTATTTTGCGCTGGATTTTTATTAATAGAAATATATTCTATAAATATTGTTGTTGTATTGTAATTATAAGAGATTTCTTTCACTAACTTTTTTTAAAAAAAAAGAGAGATTTCTTTCACTCTGTTGTTTATTTTAAATAATCTTTTTTTTTATTGTGTTGGTCCTGTTAATATTAAGAAAGACGAAGGATGAAAGATACAATGATATTATACCAAATAAATGTGCATGTAGACACATATGTTAATTTTAATAATTAGTGAACTTATATCTGATTAAGATTATATTTTTATAATAATAATCTAATTGGACATAGATGTATCTGCCTGAAATATATTAGTTTTTTTTTGCTGAAGTTATAATGGGGCAAAATTGTATTTTAGGCAAAAGGAAAGGTTAGTAGTAATGAAGGAAACAAAACTATAAAAATAAAAGGAAAATGGAACACTACATGGAATCTGAAATTGGAGAGAGAGTTGAAGAATTGACCATTAATACAAAGTTAATTAATCAAATATAATATAGGAATTTAATTGGAAAGAAATGAAGGCGACTTGTAAGATTTTTTTTTTCAACAATCGACAGGCCAAATTTATAATCTCAATTTTATAATATTTATTAATTGAATCAGTAAAATGTAAAAGGAAGACATTTCTTGCAAGAATAAATAAATGAGTTTGAAGAGAAAGAAAAAATAAAAAAAGGTTGGAAAAGGCAATTTTCTGAAAAGAGGGAGGAATGAGAATTAGAAAACATTGCCAACATCAGTCAAATGTGTCAAAACTTTCAAAGCTCCAGACCACGTTGGGTTGAATTGAACGTGCTGAATGTGCAATCTTAATTCTTCTCATCTGCCCACCACAATTAACTCCTCCTCTTATTTTACTTCCATTTTTCAACTGCCAGTACCATTGGTCCATATCATTCCATTTTTCAAACACCATAGGTCTATTCCATAACACTTATTTTCTTATTTATTTTTATTAATTTTTTAAATAATCTATAACAACTAATTCATCCTGATCTTGCTTTTTTTTTTATATGTGTATACAAATACAATGTCGATGTCGGTGTTGACAAATAAACTTATTTACATCTACCCTTACCTCTTATTGAATTTCTATATAATACATGTATTGCAATATATTTATCGATTTATATTATTTTTATTATTATCATTTTATATTTAATCAGTAAAATATAATTATATTGCAATGTTATTTTTTTATTTAAATCACCAATATTTATATTGCAATGTTATTTTTTATTTAAATCACTAATATTTAAAATTCATTATTAATAAATTTTAATAAATTTGATCGATATATTGTTACAGCATTTTGTTTTTCGCCATTTTGTTGCGGCTTTTTATTTGTATATAGGCGATTCAAACAAGCAAAATATATTTGATTAAATAGAAAAGACAAATCAAATTATGGTCGTTAGTATGTTGCAGAATTGAAATTATAGGTATTATAATCAATTATAATCAATATAGTATCATTAAATTTATAGGCTTTAAACTGATTTATTATACTATTAACTTAAACGTTGCATCGTCTTTTATAATTTTTAATGAATTTATATATGTATTTTATTTTTATATTATTAATTTAAATTAATAAAATAATTTTAAAAAAATTAAATTTAATTCGATACAAATAGAATATAATAAGAATTTTTTAACAACTATATACTATATAATATTTTAAATATTATAAATTTAATTATTGATCTTGTCATGTTGCATGACGGGATCAATAACTGTCCAAAAAGTTGGTAATATTTTAAGAAATTGGAATCCATAATTAACCCCCATAAATTATACAAATGCAGGAAAACATCTTTATACGACGTCGTAGCAATTTAATCTTCACTCCAACAGAAAACTTGGCCCACAAGCCAGAAAACGATCAAAATTCAAAACAAAGAACGCTTTACTCATCTATCTCTTAGCTCACGTCTGAAGCAAAGTTTAAATCGCCGATCTCTCTCTAATCTCTCTCGCCACAGCTTACACCTCTCGGAATCTGAAATCATCAGGTAAAAGGCAAAGCATTACCTCCACTCTAATTGATCAATTACTTCTTTTTCAACCCCTTTTTTTTTTCCTTAAATCTCAATATATATTAATAACGTTTTCGATTTCTCGTCATGCAATTCACTCTATTTAAGTTCAGCTTGTAAAATTTATTGCAATTAGGTGGTGCAGAGTAAACCCTAGAGTTTAATCGGATTTAAAATCTTAGAATTTAAGCGAATTATTTTGAGTTATTAACCGTCAGGTTACTTGAAGTGTGTTGTGGTCATAATGTGCTAATTTTAATTTGTTGGCAAATTTATGTTTAGGGTTGTTGCACTTATATAATCGTTCATTAGCTAAATTTGTTTTCAATTTTTATCAAGTTTGCTTGGTGGTCGCCACTTCCATTATCTATTGGTGATTTGAGTCGTTTAAAACTTCAGTGTTTCATAGCGCTGGAGTTGGCTCGTTGGTGCATCCGTATCATTAGTATTTTTGTTACATTTTCATGGTAAAACAGTCCGTGGTCCTTGCGATGACATCCTTTTTATTTTGTTAATTCTAGTTTTAGAAGATGAGTTCTCTGAATAATTGCAATAATCTTCATCAACTCTGTGAATTGCTTTTGATGTGATAAAAATAAAAATCAAATAAAATGAAATGAAAACTAATGATAGACCAGCGAAATGCAATGAACAATATTATTCCCTGAATGGCTGGATCGGTTTGTTTTTCTGTTAATTCTCATGAGATTCTTGGATGCATGCTTCGTAGTAGCATGCTGAACACTTCAATTTCGGTCAGTTTAAAAGAGAAGGAGTGGGTCTACTTTATCCATTGCTGATTATTTTGGGACATATATTTGATGCATATGTGCATGTTTCTATGTTCTATAGCTGACTTGACTCTATTGTTTTCATTTTTTAGTTGATATAAAATGTCTCGAAGATATGATAGCCGCACAACAATCTTCTCGCCAGAAGGTCGTCTCTACCAAGTAGAGTATGCAATGGAGGCCATTGGAAATGCAGGAACTGCAATTGGGATATTGTCAAAGGACGGAGTTGTCTTGGTTGGTGAAAAGAAGGTCACTTCTAAACTCCTTCAGACTTCAACATCAACTGAAAAAATGTACAAGATCGATGACCATGTAGCGTGTGCAGTGGCTGGCATAATGTCTGACGCCAACATCCTCATCAACACAGCTAGAGTTCAAGCTCAGCGCTACACTTATGCATACCAGGAACCAATGCCTGTTGAACAGCTTGTGCAATCTCTTTGTGATACCAAGCAAGGTTACACACAATTTGGTGGGCTCCGTCCCTTTGGTGTTTCATTTCTCTTTGCAGGATGGGACAAAAATTTTGGTTTCCAG
This sequence comes from Mallotus repandus, assembly GCA_949671775.1. NCBI lineage: Eukaryota > Viridiplantae > Streptophyta > Magnoliopsida > Malpighiales > Euphorbiaceae > Mallotus > Mallotus repandus. The sequence continues at coordinate 36,786 of CATIWM010621003.1, forward strand.
CTTTACATGAGTGATCCTAGTGGAAATTATGGTGGTTGGAAGGCAGCAGCTATCGGAGCAAACAACCAGGCAGCACAATCATTGTTGAAGCAGGACTACAAGGATGATATCACAAGAGAAGGGGCAGTTCAGCTGGCTCTAAAGGTTCTTAGCAAGACAATGGACAGTACAAGTCTTACCTCTGATAAGCTTGAATTGGCTGAAGTCCTTCTCCTGCCATCTGGAGAAGTGAAATACCAGGTTTGCTCTCCAGAGACTCTAAGCAAGTTGTTAGTGAAGTTTGGAGTGACTCAACCTTCTGCTGAGGCCTCTTAAAGTTTAATTTTAAATGTGCACGTGTCAATTGTGTTCTTGATGCAACTGTTCTCAGAAGTTCTTCTTGTTCTGATAGAACTGAAGCTTGTATTGATGCCCATATGTGGAGTATAAGATTGATGATGCATAGTTGTGAAGACATTTCTGCTGAACGGATGGTATTATTGGGTTATGCAAACCCTTTAATTTTGATCTTTCCCTTGAGGATTTTTTTGGAACATATTTCTCTTGAGAATTGAAGAATGCTCTTCTTATTCTATCATTGTTTTATCACTTATAGACGTGCTGCTAAATGAAATTGAAAACATCTAATTCCATCATAATGGATGGAAATGCAATATAATGATGTAAATTTTTTATTTTTTGTTAGGTTTTATTTTTGCAAAGAACACTCTCTTTTGTACCTCAACATAGTCTAGGAGACATGCTATTTTAAGTTACGACCCTTGGGGCCTTTGTTCTTTATCTCACAGATATTGTTACAGATTCCTTAAGAAAAGGTTACCCTATACAATGAGATGCGTCAATAAAAGATTAGAATATAGCAAATAGGATTTGATAGTTGAATGTAATTTTAGAGGCGAAAATGATAGATCTAGATAAAGATGCTTAATTGAAACTGAGGCCTTGGGAGTTGGGAACCCACTGATTTTAGAATCTGCTGTGTCCTCACTATCAGTTTGCACATGTCACGCAGGCTAACCCTCAATTCACAACTTGGTTACGGGGAAAAGCCAAAATGCATGGAAGGGTCAAGTCTTGCGCTCCATTTCTCAATTTCTCCCTTTTTTCTGTAAGAGACGCAATAAACAGAAGGACTAGATAGCCAGTAGGCCAAGCTCCTTTTGATCATATGGGAGATTTTGGGTTCAAAACCTCCTGCTCCTTCTCCCCTCCCCATTGTAATGGTTAAAAAAAAAACCACAGTAAGGATTAGATTAAGATTTGCAAATTGGAAAAACACTATTGATAAAAGACAGACACCTAGCCAATATTGGTATAATTGAAAAGGAAAGGAGGGAAGCTAGTACTAATAAAGATTTCAATACAATGGAAGGCGCAGTCCTTGAAAACTAGAAGAAAAATAGTGCAACAAGCAGCTGTCAATTTGTCTGAAACTTAAAAGCTGAAAAAAAAGATTAATTTGAATGTGTGAAGTCTGGATTTTTTTTTCTCTTGGCTGCAAATCCTCACTCAATAAATAGCCTCTTCAATGGCTCTGACCTTTTCCCTCGTTAACTGTCTCTCCTCCATACCCTCGTCTCTTTTTTGGTTGCGTCTCCATACTCCATCCATCACTTGCACTCAGTACAATCTTGAAGCAGTGTCATAAATGCTGCTAGCCCAAGTTAGTATGCTTTTGTTTAAAAAAAAAATTTAAAAAGGGAAGGAAACAGGCGTTTGTCCGAAAATCAATTGCCATATCAGATCCATTCAAACAAGAACTTTCTTTGGAGTTGGTTGATCTTGATCCAAAAATATTTTTGCATTCACTTGATTCTTCTGGAACTCGCCGTACAGTTTTTGACTTATGTTTTAGCAACTGATTAAATCCATTTGGTTTGGTGTTTGAAAGGTAGAAGAATGTTCAAGATTAAGACAAATCTGGAAAAGTACAAGTCGAAAGATCCATTTAGTTTCACTAGCTCCCTTCATTAATATTTCAACCTAATCAATTTGACCGTTCTCTCTCTTAATTTTTTTTTTGTATTATTCACAATTTCTTTATTATACTTTTGTTTAAAAGGAAGTAATTAGAGGGTGCTTGATAATTTTTAGTCCTTCATTTTTCGATTCAATTTATAAACACTCTCCCACATTTAATTGTTAGAAGACTTTGTGACGTGAGAAAAATACTATCTTTGAAGTGTTAATTACTCCGGGTAGAGTTAAAGTAATATACCTTTAAGATATAATAAAATTAAAAAATTTATAAATTTGGTGAAGAGTTTTTTTAGTTGAAAAAAATTGTAAAAAGAGTAAAAGAGAATTAACAACATTATTTGTTCTGCACTAGATTGTTGTATATATATATATATATATATATATATATATATATATATGCAATTTTTGCAGTTAATAAATAGCCTTTTGAAAAGTTGCAACTATTTTAAAAAGTAATCATATAATTAAATGATTGTAACTGTTTAAAATTAACTGAAGATCAAAATCAAGTGTCATAATTAGACCAATTTTATATATGGGTGTGCAAAAATCAAACCGAACCAAATCGATTTGTTTCGGTTTCAATTTCATTTTTACAAATTTTTTAAAAATCGGTTAAAATTGAGATTCAACCGAAAATCGAATAAATTAAATTATATATATATTACATGTTAATAACAAACAAATCCCAATGTGTACTTTGATGGTAAATGTATTGCTAAACTAATAATATATCCCTGGTTTGAATCTTGAATATATTCCTGGACTTGAGCCATTGTCAAGGGCTTCTTTACAAGGTAGTAAACCACATATGAGAACTGTGATTTTCATTTTGATAATAAAATGTTATTGTAATTTGGTTAATTGATAGTCGACCGAATATATTTACATTTTCAGCTTCAATTTTCATTCTAGCTGAAAATTCGGTTGTTAACCGAATGCTTATCCCTAATTATATTATATATATATATATATATATATATATAGTGCGTGTGCTTTACCACCAAATTTGAAACTAATTTAGTTTCCTTCCATATTTCTCTAAATAATTATCTATAAAATAAGGAATACTAACCGCTTTCTTTAAATAATGAGAGATAAAAGACATTAATCTCTTTATCAACCAACTAATATATAATCACATAGCATTTTCAAATTATTTTTTCGACTGGTAATCACAAAATACTTAAATCTTAATGATAGAATAGAGAATAAATCCAGTCGGTGCAAATTTTCTTTTTATTGGAAATTACTTTCCACTCAATAATATGAAATGGATGGTCCTACTCATTGTACCATAGATGCTACAATACGAGGGGAGTGTTCATTATTTCTTCGAGAAAACCACAAATTTTTACGTGTAAGATTGCGATTCCAGTCCTCATGTTGTAGGAGTTGGACAAAAACCCATAGGCCATAATCATGCATATATAAATGCGATACGACAACAAAGTAAAAGGAAGGAAAATAACTGGAATTTAGTTTAAACACATGTCATTGCTTTAGTGGCTATTAGTGGTATTGTAGATAGGTGAAGCTTCAAGGTCCTTGTCTTGTGAGTTGTGTCTCTTGAACATCAAGTTTCATTGCTATACTCCCATCTCTTCCTGAGACTAAAACTCACACTCATCATCTTCTTACACTCATATCGTCCCACATATATACTAGCTAGCTGCATAAGAAAAGGGCAACAATCGGTTGCAAATTGAAGAAAAATGGGTTGCTGCTTGGAAGTGGATGAAATCTTGGTGCCATTGTTGCTGGCTCCAGTGATGATCTTATTTGTCTGCCACCCTCCTCCAAGACGAGTCACTGTTTATTATTGCTCTTGAATTATTGTGTTAGAATTTAACATCCCTCCCCCTTCCACAAATGCCAAAATGTTCTTTTTTTTTTTAGTTTATTAATCACTGTGATTTTGCTTTTTTGTGTAGCTTATTAACCACTACGATTTTTTTTTGTAGTTTATTAATTACTATGATTTTGCTTTGAATTTGGTTGAACTAGCACTCAGTAACTAGGTTGCATGGTATGGATACAGAAATACGAGAAATAAAAATATGAATAAAAAAAATGGTGTCTAGTTAAAGTGTTTGGATATTATGAATACAGATAAATAAAGATATGGATATAGAAAAATACCTACTAATTACAGTATTTGTGCAAGCTTGTTAGTAAACCAATATACATGCTATGTGTAAATGCAGTGGCTGATCAGTTGCTATTCATTAAGTTGTATCTTTACTTAATTAATACGCAGATTAAGCTGCAGAATATATGGAATAAATTATATTTCTATTACATATTTATACCAAAATCAACTCTTATTTAAATTTTATTTTTATTAAAACTCTTAAAAGTGCCTTCCCATTGTTAATGATAAATATATAAAAAATTAAATTTTATATAAACTTTGTTAAAAATATAATCTGAAATAAATTATGTTTAAATTTTTACAATTATTTTATTAATTTAATTTTAATTAGTAAATGGTCAAAATAGAGCATTCAACAAGTGTCTTACCTAATGGAAAAGGTGAGACTACTTTAGGAGTTCATAGCAATAATTAAGAAATTTTTTTTAAACGAAAATAAAATTTACTGTTCACAAACACTCACTCAGGCTATTACTGATTGAGGAGGTCCAGTGAACATGCTCATATATGCACACACCCATCCACACTTGAGCGATGTGAGATCCCGAAAGACTAGCCCATTGGACCACCCAGACCACCATAGCCGCGTTCAAAGATTTTTTTGAACGAAGACAAGACTTGTTGCTCACGAACACTCACTTAGGCAATTGCTGACTGAGAAGGCCCAATGAACATGCTCATATACGCACACACCCGTCCACACTTGAGCATTGTGGGATCCAAAGGACCAATTAAGAACTCTTGGGTACGCAAAGTTTCCATGCTTAATTGATGAGAACTGATTGCACCACGTTAGAACATAGAAATTTCTCATTTAATTAGAGCTACTAGCAACATAATATGGCTTTAGCAAGTCATTTCAAATGATTTTAGATGGAACCCATTAATGTGATCCGGTATCATCAGCAGTGATATTCAGTAAAGTCAAGACAGAACAATTCGAGACGAAAAAACACAAGACGCCAAAAAAGGGACATCTTAAGGAAATCCTATAATCATATGAACTTCTTGTATCTTGAAATAACATTCAGCATTGGCAGCTAATTTTTTCTTAGTCAGAACAAAGTTTTTCAAGTGCCAAATTTTCATCACCACCAACAGCTTCCAGTGTGCTCCTGACCTTGGCTTCAGGAAAGCCCATGTCAACAAGTTTCTGCACCTGCACAATTCCAACAAAATCTTATCAAGTCTTCCTCTCCCAACAAAAAATTAGCCTCTTTACAAATACATGAATAGAGATAATAGAAAGACTGTTTTCTGATAGAGGAAGCTATGACGCACAAAAACTTCAACCACTAGATATTTCTGCATTTCAGAAACGTTTTCATATTGGAAACTCCGTCGAAACTTTTCGGAGCCGTCTCGCCTATATTTTTAATATTTACACATTTCTGTTTTCTATAATTTTAAAAAATGTCATCTCGACATATCTGTTTTCATGTTTCCTCAATTATGTTTCAGTGCTATATAGACAGGAAGTGTATAATTTTAAAATGGCATTAACTTTTGAATTTGCTAAAAACATTGTAGAACTGAAGACAATCAGTATCATGTGTGAGAGACAAAGACGTAGGAAAGAGAAACAGAAATATTCCACATACCTTTTCCTCAAGGGATGAGGTCTTTGCAAAAGTTTCCGTCCAATAACGGGCTGTGCCAACATATGTCTGATAGTCTTTAAGATACTACAAAACCCGCAGAACCTAACTTAAACAGTGATGGAGTTTTACCTAAATTACATACTCACACACCACCTTACCCACACAAAATCATTAAAGCATGTGAATCAATGAAAATGCCAAGCTACAACCAAACTTTGAAAAAGTGAAGCTCAGAACTTGGATCTAAACCATGAAAATTTAAGACAAATTTGAAAAAAACAATTGGAATGAAAAAAACCAAAGAATTGTTTCTATCCAAAGAAACAATTGGAATGAAAAAAATGTACTAGAATGCAAAACTTTTTGAATGAGATCAAAGCTGCTATAGGCAATGACTGGGAAGAAAAAAATTGGTCCATTGGTTTCCAAAGTAGTACTAATCCCAATAAAAGCCAAAGTACACAAAACATTAATAGAGGTGCTGAAGCTAAAAATTGTAGCAAACTGCACCTGTTGTGCTACTACTGCATCTTGAGGATCATCAGGTTGAGGAGCAGAAAGCAATGCTTGGATAGAAAGTAGTGCTGTCTTTAGAGTGAGTGCTGGACTCCATTGGTCTTTCAATATGTCCAGGCAAATTGCTCCACTTTGGCTACTAATATTAGGATGCCTACAGCAGGCAGGTGACATTGCAAAAATAGGATACTAGTGCTGATTATATCAAATGTTAACGGACAAAATTTTATGCCACTGGCATGCAGCCACCAATTTTATCAATTCCAAAAAGCTTAAAAAAGCACATCAAATGAAGAATGAAAATCCTAATCCAATGATTGAAATTGGACCTAGATGCCACAAAACATAACATGAACTTCATATCATAATATAACTTTCAAAAGCTTCTGCCATCAAACATCATATGATGTACATGGCAACAGAAGACCCCATGTTTAATTTTTAACTTCCAAAGCCTATGAGTACACACATGCTCGTAATGCACTATTGTTTTCCATCAAGTAGATAATTCAATTGTTGAATTCTTAAACTATCCTGTTTTCTTATGATTAATAAGCATATGCGCTTTATTCACCTATATCATGAGGAAAAACAACCCACTAGGATATCAAGTCTCCTACCTTTTAATCAGACCAACTAAACCAAACACATGATAATATATATCCAGTAACATCATAAATCTCTACACCAATCTGACATAACACAGATAAAACTTGCAACACAGAACATAAATATACACAATCTTTGCTACCTATTCTGCAAGTAAACGCATACAAATATAGCAGATTGCAACAACTTCCTACCAGACTTTAGTTGCGAACTGCATTTTGGGGGGCTCAAAAGGATATCCATCTACAAAAAAACAAAAACAAAAAAAAAAGAAGGAAAAATATCATTGTAAAAGCAAGTTAATACAGGACTTTTTTTTTTTTAAGCCAACTGCTCATACATACAGGGAACTACAAGTTAACCATAAAGATTAAAAATCAGCATGTGACCAATTCTATTCAATTTCAAGTAACAACCAAATTATAAGGCCTACCGCACGCGCATTCAAAACTCAAAGGATTGCTAAAGCACATTATTAATACTACAGAAAAACCTGAACCCCACTTTGAAACATTAAAACTAACAACCCAATTCAAATCCATTCTGTAAAAATAACACTACTTAATTAGAAATTTAATTGCTAACCCATAACTGCAACTTCAAGCAGAGCAGCATTACTTCAATTCTAAAATTCCTCCTAACAATCAAATGCAGCTCAATCAAGAGAAACCCCAACAAAATTAGCAACAAAAAAGACCGTAAAAAAGTAAAATATAGATATAGTAATTACCTGGCAAAGAGATATCAATCTGGAAAATGCCACCTTCATAAGGAGTGCCAAGTGGACCAGGAATGGAGCCTGTTAAGCGAGCCAAATTGTCGGATTTAGGAGTAACTTTGATTCCAGAGGATTCTATGTCCCTGCTGCATTCTTGTAGCTCTTTGTGAACGCGAGCAAAATCAATCATTTTTTTTTCTCTTAAATTCGAGTGGGTGGTGAAATTAGGGATCAATTACGCAAACCCTAAATCTAATATTTAAAAAAAAAAAGATTGCTTCTTTTGATGGGAAACTGATGGAAGACAGAGGGCTAAAAGAATTGAAGTGTGAAAGAGAAGACTGAAGATCTTCAAGAGAAAAAAAATTTAAAAAAAAAAAAAAAGGCTTCTCTTTTCTCTCCCTCCACTACTAGATGGATGCTTCGCCTACTGTACGCACCATCACCACCAGCACCAACCCTTTAGCGACGACACTCCTGTTTGAAGTCGAAACGAATTACGGCACCGCACGTTTCAATGTTCTGTATTAAATTATGTTGTAACTTGTACCTATAAAACAAACACGCCATCCGTTTTTTTTTTTTTTTATTTATCGTTTTAGAAAATATATAAAATTTAGAAAATATATGAATTTTTATTTAGCTGTGACTTTTATATAATTAATAAAATTTAAATTTTTTTATTAATTTTATCTTTATTCTTATCAGTTGATTTATTATATTCTTAACTTTATTCTTATTTTTTTTATATAATCAACAAAAATATTTTAGTCTCTTAACTTATTTTCTTATAAATTTAAGACTAATTAATTATCTTAATAAAATTCTCTGAAAGGACTGATAAAAAAGAACAGAAAAATAATAAATAAATACAAACATACACCTATTCAGAGATTCTTTTAATCATTAGACTTTGGATTTTAACCTTCATTAATTATTTTTTATGAGACTTTAACTTTTTAAAATTCTCTTGTAATTAATTAAACTTTAGTTTGGCTTTATTGATTGCTAAGGATGTGAGAAATTATATTGGTTCTTTTGTTGCTTCGGATCCTAATAATTTCACCGGTGTTCGAAGGAATTATTTATGCATACGGGTTACCTTTGATATTCATAAAGCCCTTGTTCGAAAGATGAAGATAAGGAAGGCGGGTGGTGAGTGGGTTTGGATTAAGTGCAAGTATGAATATTCTCAACATTTTTGTTTTGTTTGCGGAAAGCTCGACCATACTGAGAAATTATGGCCCGTTTGACAATCCGACTTGGCAGATTGTTAAGGCTTATGGTTCTTCGTTGAAGGCTTCATCCAGACGAGCAACTAACAACATTGGTGAGAAGTGGTCGACGAATGCTCCGCCAAAGAAGGAGGAGGGTGGCAGTGCTTCAGCTATTGCTACAGGGGTGGTGTTATGGAGCAGCCTACACACCATGAAGATGAGCATGATCAAGAAGGCAAGGATCAAGTTCAAGAAGTTTCTAGTCCGATTAGCATGCCTAAAGGACCTATAACAAGGTCTCAATCTAAGAAGCTGCAACAAGCCTTAA
>CATIWM010621015.1:0-11429 GCA_949671775.1 Mallotus repandus
AAACACAAAAACAACAAATAACAATACTTAGAAATAAAAATAACAAATACATAATCAAATAAACACAAAAACATAACAAAAACTATATGAAAATAACACCAAACTATACTAAATAGCTATGCATATTTGCATTATATCATCGCCTCTTCAATAGTATTTTGCAAAAATTCAAGCTTTTATGTGCATAATCAATAATTCAACTCCTTGTTCATTTACAGCATGATTCCCATACTTTCAAAGGTGCTGGGAACTTTAGTGGCTCCCGCATTTGGTATGACTGCTTCTCGAACGATATCAAGGCTCGTATTCATGACACTGGGTTCTCGAACTTCATTTTGGCTCTCCCGAATGCTCAAGGGCGGACTGACTACCAGCCTTTACATGCCTTGCTAAAGAGATGGTCTAATACCACACACACCTTTTATCTCCCCTTTGGTGACTTTACTCTAGACCCTATTTTATTTGCTGCCGTCACTAGGATCCCATCACTGCGCATGATGTTGCCGAACTGCCTCGTTTACATTGAGCGGTTACTCGGTATGGTCCCAGACATGAAGGGGACCCATACTATCAAGATTGACTCTATTAAGAGTCACTATACCCAAGAGAGAGTGGCAAAGGCTACTGCTTCTCGAGCTGTTGATTAGGTGGTGCGGGCATTCTTAGTGTATCTGTTGGGCACTACTCTCTTTGTGGACACAACCAGCTCCATAGACTTGATCTTTTTGCCACCTCTGAGAGATCTAGATCTGGTGGCCACATTTGATTGTAGTAGTTGTGGTCTGGGTTTTCTATATAAGAGCATGGATGAGATAATTAAAGGAGTAAGATGATTTTGTGGTTTCTGGTATGCTGTTTTGGTACTCCCTTTTCTCTTTTCTTTCATCTGATTCATCTTTAGGTACTATTACCATAATTTGTCAATGATTTTCCATTTCTTTTGTAGGATTAGGCTCTGGAGCTAGAGTTGGTCACGGGGGTAGTTCACATCTGCGATACTCCCTTCCCAGCCATGGCAAGGTGGGGTGCCAGTCATGCATGGAGGAGGCCCCCTACTCATGTGCAGATCCACCACGAGAGGCTGAACACTCTGACGCTTAATGAGGTATAATACCTGTAGCATAATTGTAATCAGTATCATAGTTATTAATTAATTTTTTCTCACTTACTTATTTGCCTTTATAGTTATGCCCAAATTTGTGGGGTCCTCAGGCTGGATGGACACCGGCCATGCTCCATTCGATCCCTCTATCTCAGAAGAGGGTGCTACTCTGAGGACCTGATTGCAGGGTATGGTATCTCAGTGAGAGGATACGAGCCTGGCATGCGGGTGCTTGGGTGAGACGACCACCTCTTCCTCCTCCCTGTGAGATTTTTTTGGGACATCTACTAGAGGGAGATGAGTTGGACAAGGCTGCTGAGGGATATGATAATGATGATTACTGCGAGAGGAGGAAGTCTCGCTACATGGATTTTGCATAGACTTATCTCCTGCAGAGAGTACTTCTTCTTAGATCTACATCCTAGGTAAACAAATGATTTCATTAAGCATTTGTCATTCCCACTTTGTATCTGTAGACACCCTTTTCCTGATTTCATCTTCTTCTTTCAGGCTAAAGTTAGAGCACTAGCTATCTGGCCTAGGCCTACTGTGCAGGAGAGGCCGTCCCAGCAACCTCACACTGAGTCTCATGATGAGGGTACCTTGACTAGGGTACGGCCTCCTAGTAGTGCTCCTAACTCTAGTTCTGGTTCACAGGTGGTTGCTAACATGCTTGTTACTCCTCTAGATCTGATGATCTGATGCTAGCTGCCTTCAGGTGAGTTATCTCATCAGTTTCTTACACCGAACATGAGCATAGAGCCAGTATTCATTCCAGAGGCCTATACACATGTGAATTCTTTCCTTTCGCAATCTGTTTTCCAAATTTTGCTTAACACAAGATTAATTATGATAATTAAACTCTGCTATAGATACCCTAAGGTCAGGGAAAGTATATGTATCGGGTGATAGAGGCTCAGTGGGACTTCCTGATAAGCACGTCCCAACAATGGAAGGTAATACTCATCACCTATCTCTATATGTATGCATGCTTTCATGATTTTTTACCTTTCTTTATATTTTAATAGGATGAGCTTGACGCTAGTTGGGCCAGAGTCATGACACTTAAGCATCAACAGGCTACTCTCCATGTTGATGACGAGGATGAGACTAGTGATGGCGAGGAAGAGGAGCACACTAGAGAAGAGGAGGCTGTTGCTCAGGCTAGGGACGACAGCGAGGACGATGGAGGTGATCCTGCTGATGAGGGAGGTGATGAGTCTGAAGATGGTGAGTAGATGCCTATTTCATATTTTATTATATTAGGATCACATCTACTCTTGAATTGTTATCATTTTGCTTAAATTTATTACTTATCTTAGTTTTTCCATAATTTGCACTGAATAGAACGAGTTTAAATTTCATTAAACTAAACTTGACTCGGTTGAGACATTTTATTCATGAAAATTTTCTATTTTGACAACTGAATCTTCTTTACAACATTAATATAGCAAAAATAGCCAATCTTGTATCTGTTAGAGGTGCGTCACCTCCTCATAAGGGTGTCACCTCTTTGCAAAGAGGCAATGTGGAATCGCCTCAATATTCAAAGGCGCCACCTCACCATAGGGGCAATTGCCTCTACCACAACATTCTGCAGCTATAAAAATCCCCAATTTCCACTAAAATCCCTAACTTCCCACTCTCGACTTCCCCTCTATTCTTTCTTCCTGAATTACATTCTAAGCCCCCCAAAATGACTGAAAGAAGCTTGAAACAACTACAACTGACATTAAAAAATTTGGATGGCGGATCATCGACAAGGTTGGTGCCATTTCATCTATCGGTTTTCTAATCCATGCATGTTAGGAAGATTAATTTCTCATTTCTCCATGTTCTTGCTCAATTCTGGGATCCCCAAAAATATGTCTTCCAGCTCAACATATTGGAGTTATGTCCCTTGCCAGAGGAATTTGAAGCCATCCTAGGCTCTCAATTAGACTCTACTCATCAGATTATGGTTCCTTCGGTTCAAACCCCAAATTTGCATTTTATTCAATATCAGATGGCCAGGCTATTCAACCTTTCTCCCTAGGCTTCTCTTCTTCATATCTTCGGTAATGAAATTCTGATAAGCTCTTTTCTTGAAGTTGTTGTAACTGTGGATAACAATGAAGTATATTGGCCTCGGATGATCACTCTCTGTCTGTATGTTTAGTTCTTTCTAATTTCCCCTTATGGTAACTGCGATTCATAGATTTTCCATATTTTGGATCAGGTGGAAGTGGGTCTTAACCCTTTTCCTATTATTTTAGTAGAGACTATCGCCGAGTTAGACAACTTTACAGAAACTAGAGGATTTTTCTGAAGTCCACTGCTACTGGAGGTTAGCTTCTTTCTCTTCTCTCTTTGCTTACTATTTTTCCATCATTTTTATTCATTTATAAACTAGGCAAACATGGTTTCATGAGAAACTGAGGTTGCTTGAGCCTCCTAGAGACATTGCACATTACAAAGCCAAACACTGTCATACCCGAAGACTTCACCCCATTCCAGAAGATGTGCGGAGCTAGCTGGCTATATTTCTTGATACTCTGATCCAATGGATATGCCCCTGATAGAGATTGCAGCATCTGACTATTCGGTCTTACACCCACTGTGTTCCCGCAGCTGGTCTCTATTTTGCCACTTTCTACAACCCTGCTCGACTTTGCAAGCAATATGGGCAGAAGCAGCTAATTGTAGGTCCAGTCCATGAATTTGAGCCAGGACCTCTCTCCCAGGACTTTCTAGATAACCTGATAGAAACTTGGCCTCACGGAACCATCCTAAGGTGCATCATCTACAATGGAGATCCGTCGACTGATGATCAGTACAAGGAGTGGATTCAATTGCAATAGACAGACAAGGATGAATTTATTATAAACAGAAGAACAAGAGCATTGCAGGCTTCGAGTACCCAAGGGGTTCAAAAGAAAAGAAGACAAAATTAGCTTATGTAATTTAATCTTTATTTTGCTTTTTGTTAGATGGAATTTCCTTTTTAGTTAAGCAGTTTGTAATAAATACTTAATGCAACACTCGACAATAATAAAGACAATCTATTCCATTTAATTTAAGTACAAACTGATTATACATATTTGCTTCTAACATATCTCCTATCGCCAGTTGGCTTGCCCTTGTAAGTTTTCTAACCGTCTATTTTTCTCTCTCTCTCTTTCCTTTTCTATCCCCTTAACTTTTGCCTGGACTGCCTCTTTTGAGGTTTTCAATCCAGCTGAACTTTTTAATTTTTAATTTTTCTGTCTCTTATTTTTGCCTAGGCAGCCTCTTTGTGAGGTTTTCTCCCTAGCGAGACTTCATAAAAAGTATTTCTTTAGTTTGTCAAGGTTGATAAGCTCTTTGAACTCATTTCCTTCTAGGTTTAAAAGTATAGTGTTGCCCTTGGAGAATAACTTCTTCACCATGTATGGACCTTTCCAGTTTGGCTTCAATTTTCCTCGTGGATCCGTCACAATCGGCCTGGTAAGCTTTAGTACTAAATCACCCTCTTTGATTTTACCCGGCTTGATCTTCTTATTGTAAGCTCGAGCTATTCTTTTCTGATACAATTATGAGTGATACAAAGCTTTCATTCTCCTCTCATCTAATAATGCCAGCTGTGCTAACTGGCTCTCTACCCATTGATATTCAGGAATTTTAGACTCTAGAAGAACTCTTAGTGACTGAATCTCAACTTTTACCGGCAGTACTACTTCACATCCATAAACCAAAGATTATAGGGTAACACCAGTCGATGTTTTGACAGTGTTTCTATACCCCCATAATGTGAACTATAGGTAGTCTGACCAATCTTGGTAGTTTTCCATCATCTTAGACAAGATCTTTTTCACACTCTTATTTATGGCTTCAACTGCGCCATTTGCTTGTGGCCTGTATGGAGATGACCTATGATGCTCAATCCTATATTCCTTTAGCAAAGCCGTCATTTTAGCTCGAAACTGAACACCATTATCGTAGACCACATGGTGAGGCAACCTATATCTACAAATTATATTCTTCTCAATAAACCTCACCATTTGTTTTGATCCAATAGTGGTAAATGATTTCGCCTCAACCCATTTGGAGAAGTAATTGATAGCCACCACAATGTAGCGACGACCATTTAAAGCTTTCGGCCTTTTTTCTCCTATAGTATTAATTCCCCAAACTGCTAATGGCCAAGGAGAAGTCACCCATTGAAGCTCCATGGAAGGTAAATGACTAACATCACCATATGATTGGCAATTATGACACTTCTTCATAAATTCCATGCAGTCTGTTTCTATTGTTAACCAAAAGTAGCCTTGACAAGCTATTTTTTTGGCCAGGACCGTTCTGTTCGTATGCAGACCACATACTCCTTCATGAACCATTTTTATAAGCTTTTAAGCTTCATTCTTATCTACACACCTCAAATGCACTCCAGTTGGCGCTCTTTTATACAACATTCCATTATGACTTATGAATTGGCGAGACAATATTTGAAGAGACATTCTCTCTTTCCTATTAGTATCTTTGGGAAACTGTCCCATTTCTAAATACTGTTGCAAATTGTAGAACTAGGGCTTCTCTGTGGAGTCAACTAGCATCACCCTTATTTCTTCATAACATGGGATTCGAGATTTTACCAGAATCAAAGGTTTGACTTTTGTCTATTTTCCTCCTTCCCAAGTAGAAGCTAAAGCAGTGAGTGCATCTGCCATTTAATTATCTTCATGTGGTAAATGAACAATTTGGCATTGAGCGAAAGATAACAAGATAGTAGCAGAATAGTCCTAATATAATCTCAGCTTATCTTCTCTCACTTGCTAGTGTTTAGAGATCTATTTAACTACTAAAATGGAGTCTCCATGCACTGTAATTTTGTCTACCCCCAAACTCCGGAGTGCTTCCAAACCAAAAATGCAGGCTTCGTATTCGACTTGATTGTTAGTGACTTCAAATTCCAACCTTTTCACTATCGGGATCATTTCTCCTTCTGGTAAGATTAGAATTACACCAATACCTGCTCCCTTACTATTGACAGCCCCATCGAAGTACATTTTCCATGTAGGGATTTCGATTACCCCCAGGAGCTCATATGGAAACTTTAACTCCCATTCATGTCCATCATCTTCCGGATTCTGAGCTAAGAAATGCGCCACTGCTCTTCCTTTTACTACTTTTTTTTCCACATAATCTATGTCGAATTTTGTGAGCAAAACTAACCACCTAGCTAATTTTCCTGTGAGTGATGGTGTTTGTTGGAGGTATCTGAGTGGATCATATTTTGAAACATCTTAAACTTGGTATGACTGGAAGTAATGTCAAAGCTTCTTTGCGGCCCAAATCACAGCCAGACATGTCTTCTCTACCAGACTGTAATTGGTCTCATAAGGCAAGAGCTTCTTGCTCAGGTAATATACAACATGCTCAACTCTCTCATCACTTTCTTAAGCTAACATTGCACCCACTGTTTCCCTTTCGATCACCAGATAAAGAATTAAGGGTCTACCCGGCCTTGGCAATTGTAATACAGGAGGATTCATCAAATAATTCTTGATAGTTTCAAAAGTCTGCTGACACTTGTAATCCCAAATTACTAGCTGATTCTTTCTCAGCATCTTAAAGATCAGCTCACAAATAGTGGTCAGCTTGGCTATGAACCTACTGATGTATAGTAATTGTCCAATGAACCCTCTAACTTCTTTCTCGTTCTTTGGCATGGGCATCTCTCGGAATACTTTAACTTAATCTGGATCCACTTCAATCCCTTTCTGACTGACAATGTGCCCTAGTAGCTTTTTAGAGGTTACCCCAAAGACGTACTTTTTTGGGTTCAACCTGAGATTGTACTTGTCAGCTCTAGCTAAGAACTTGTCTAAAGCTTCCGTCCACGTAGACTTTTATTTCCTTGTGGACCATGTTGTGAAGTAGAGTGGTAGCCATCCTCTGATAGGTAGCTCCTGTGTTCTTTAATCTAAACGGCATGACCGAATAACAGTAGACGCCCCATTCAGTGGTGAAGGAAGTCTTCAACTTGTCAATTACTGCCATCATGATCTTGTTATATCCTGAGAAACCATCCATAAAGGAGTACATAGCACTTGAGGCTGCACTATCAACTAAAGTGTCAATGTGCGATAAAAGGAAATCATCCTTCGGGCAGGTTTTGTTCAAATCTCGGTAATCCACACACATTCTGACCTTCCTATCCTTTTTGGGAACCGGTACTATATTGGCTAGTCATTGGGTATCATCCACCACCTCCAACAGCTTCACTTTCAGTTGTTTTTCCACTTCTTCTTTGATCAAAAGAGCCCATTCTGGACGCAATCTTCTCTTCTTTTGCTTTGTCGGTGTAATGTGAGGATATGTAGGGATTCTGTGTTCTGCAATTTCCCTATCAATTCTGGGCATATCCTCGTAACCCCAAGCGAATTCTTTTTGTCTTTTTCTTAATGTTTCTTCAATTTTTATTCTCTTATCAAGAGTTAAATTAGAAGCAATGAGTATATTTTTTGGATTATCATATGTGCCTAAATTAAATGATTTAGTTTACACTAAATTAATGTCAAACATATGCATGAAGTGATCATTACAAATAGAATAATTGTTAGGAAACACATCACACAAGTAGGCAAAGTCATATTCTATTGCATTAACCTTAAAAAAGAAAACATCATCCGTATTAAACATGTTGGCAAGAGAAACATCAAGATCATCATAGAAGACATCTATGATCGAATTAAAAATAAATGATTCAAAATCACACTCCTCCTTTTGATCCCTAGCGTCCTTAAACTTCGCTGCAGAGATGTCCTTTTCTAGTTCGAAAACCTATACCAGTTCCTCCACCATAGGTTCTTTAGCAACCGATTCTTAGATCCCAGTCATGTGCTCAACAAAGATTTCAAATCCAGGGACCATCTTTTCTGTTATCATTAACTGTTTGGGGTTGCCAGAATAACTCTCTTCCACAAAGGTTTCCCACAGTGGCTTCCACTTAGGCTCGGCTCCATCTTTGTTCTTCCTAGACTCAGCCCCATCTTTATTTCTTTCCTCGAAAGCATCATCACCTTGTTATCTTACTTCGTATTTCAAAATTGGAGTCTTCCGCTCAATGAACCTTGGGGGGCCTTGTTGGTTCTTTCCAAGCCCCATACTAGGCATGAAGTTCATGTTTTTCATCATGCTCATGATATTTGGATTCAGCTCATCCCTATAGATCACATAGACCCCAAAACTCGAACTAACCGGAATCTCATTCAGAGCTAGCTTCAGAGCGGTCACTGTAGCTTTAGTTTCTATCGTTATGGTAACCACTTTTCCCTCATGTGGGAACTTAATATTCTGGTGCACAGTTGATGGCCCTCTTAAAGGCTAGAACCATGGCCTCCCTAATAACACAACAAAAGTAACTAGGATGTCAATCACATGTAAGTTGACCCAAACCTCTATAGGTCCTTTCGACTAGCTTCTTGGTGTCATCATAGGCCTTGATGACCACTTCAGATGGCTTTAAGTTAGCCACCGTCAATCCCAGCTTTGGCAGAATCTTGAGAGGACACACATTGATCGCAGATCCATTACCCACCATTACATAGCAAGTTAATTTCTCCTTCACTTTGGCCTTGATGAATAAGGCTTTGCTGTGATCTCTACCCTCCAAGGGCAAATCATCATTTATGAACATAATTGCCCCTTGAGGGCTCTCTATCAATGAATCTACCA
This sequence comes from Mallotus repandus, assembly GCA_949671775.1. NCBI lineage: Eukaryota > Viridiplantae > Streptophyta > Magnoliopsida > Malpighiales > Euphorbiaceae > Mallotus > Mallotus repandus. Next base: position 8,798 of record CATIWM010621015.1, read on the forward strand.
TCTAACTAGGAGTGCAAGTTGTAAGGATCTTTTTATGATCAAGAGCCATGATTAGTGCCTCCCGATGGGCTTTAGAGTGCATAAGCAACTCCCAAACACTGGTGAGAGTTTTCTCATCTCTCTATGCATTAACAGCTTTCTTGTTCTGCTTTGTTTCATCATCTTTTTCCTTCTTCTTCACTTCTTCATCTGAACCCATCTTTTCTTTTCCTGACTTAGCATATTTTGCTTGTTCCTTCTTTTTCTCGACCTTTCTAACTGCCTGAGCTTGGGTTTTCTTTCCCTTGTTATCTTTCCATAGATCAACTCATCTTTCTTCTTCATTATCGGAGCTCTAAATGTCTAAGAAATTTACATTGAACTCCATAGGCTGCTCATTTAGATTCAGGTTTTGGTAGTGTGGGTGTGGCATCGACGAAGGAATGAAGGACTTGTTCCTCTGTCAAGCCGGCGTTTATCATGTAGATGGGTGGATTTGGTGGTGGTACATTGAATTCAATTTGCATAAAATAAGCATGAAAATTCATCTATACACATATTGATTACATGAACATACCCAATATCATGACAATCTCATGCAATATTGAAGATACAAAACAATAGAAACGTATCAAAAATCAAAAATAAACTAAAAGGATACCAAAATGAATCAAACTTGTGTAGGACTCTGATGGGGAGAGGCGATCACCTCTCCCCATCAGAGTCCTGCACAAGTTTGAATCATTTTGGTATCCTTTTTCGTAGAGGCGTCGCCTTTTGACCAAGAGGCAATTTCTAATTTCCACATCACAAAAAGACGATGTCTCATCGAAGAGACGTCGTCACTTCAACTAGAACACTGAATTAGGAATTCAAGCATACATACAAATATGTATAAACTAGTAACTTAGAACTCAATTGTTCACAAGTTCAGACCATCAACATGATATTAGGCAAGCAATAAACACAATACAAGTACAAAAATTAAGAGTATGATGATTTTTATAGAAAATGAGCAAATTAAAGCTTGAAAACAAGGATTCTCACTGATTTGGACTGGTTTAATGCTCCTAATTGAGCTCTTAGAGTTTTTTTTGCTTGTTTAGATGTGTTAGGTGCAAGAGCTTTTCTCTCCCTTCTCAAGAAATTGTCCTCTTAAGCTTTTTCTCCTTATCTCTTTCTCTCATTCCTTCTTTTCTATTTTTTTTTTGGTTTCTCTCCAGAACGTTTTCTTTTTTTTTTTAGGATCAATGGCCAACCCCCCTTTTAGCCAAAAACCACTCTACTTAAGCCTCTCTCTTCTCTTTCCCAATTTCTCAAAAAATCAAGTCTAAGATAAAAAACCATCATTCTTCATCATTTCCTCCTTTTCAGCTCACTTTTTGCCCTAAAAGTCTCATTTTTACGTTAAAAACCTCCGGATATGTGATATGGTGGGTCCTTTACTACTTAATGAAGCCATTAATGGCATTAAATTTATGCAGAGGTCTATTACACAGAGGTGCCACCTCTTTGATAAGGCGTCGCCTCACTGATGATGCCTCTTCACCTAGGCTTGGCCTAGAAAGGCTTAGGCCTGGGCCTAAAGGCTTGGTTTAAGGATTCAAGCTTAATTCTAGGGTTTTAGGCTTGATTTTAGAGTTTTGAGCTCTCGGGTCCATTCTAGAGAAGATTTTGAGTCCCTCTTGCACCCAAAACTTGTACTGTCTCATCATTGGGCTTTCATTGTGAGTCGATTAAACCGAGAGTGTCCATATTACTAGTCAAGGTCCTCGTTGTACTAGTTTCTTAAGAGTTCAGACCATCTTGACTTCCATGATTCAGATTTTAAACCTCTAATGGCACTATTCAACTTGAAAAATTCAAGATCCTTTAGCGAAAACTTTAAGTGCGCCTTTTCATCATAAGAAATTAACTAATATTCAAACTAACCTTTGCTGCTAGGTTAGTCACCTAGTAGTTGAGTGCTTGTCTCTGTAGTCAGAATTCTTCAAAAAAATTTCCAATTCACCTTTGAATATACCTCATGACTAGAAGAAGATGAACAATTTGCCCCACTTCATCTCTTAATACAAAAATGAACATTTTAATACAACTTTAAAGTCATCTTGCTTAAAATAAAAGAAGTTGATTAAGGTTAAGTAGGAAATAATTACTTGCCATTGAATTCTTTTCTGGGCTTATATATAAAAATGAGGGGAGAGATATCCAAGAATTTATGGCCCCTTTTTTCTTTTTTAGCTTGCTAACTTGAGAAGCGAACATGTATGCCTTTCTGTAAGGAGACAGATTTGTGATTGCTTGATTGTGCACATTGAAGACATTTTTTTTTATCATTTTATAGCTTTTCTATTCATCTCCATTAGTGGTCCTTGAAAAAATGAATACATGCATGAATCCTATATTATTTATACAGAGAAGCAAAGGCATCTTATACATATATTGAAAAATAGTTACTTAGTAATCAGTAAATTGTTTATTGCTGTTTAGCAGGAAGAGAAGTTGAGAGAGTAAGTTGTGCACATGAAGCAATTGTAGGAAACTTAAATAAAGAAAAAGGAAAGCTAAAATTTCATTTAATTTTGTCCTGTTTAAAGGGTTTGTTTATACTTGATAAATACTGGCTCGACAATAAGTCCGATCAGAGGTGTTC
>CATIWM010621040.1:0-11306 GCA_949671775.1 Mallotus repandus
TAAAAAAAAAAAAGAAGAATAGAAAAAAAAAGCAAAATGAACATTCTTGAAAACAAAATAAAAAGATAAGATAGACATATAATTTATAAAAAAAAATAGAATAAATGACAAGGCAAAAAATGTGCATGTAAATTTCTAAAAAAAAAACTGCCAGTAAGCCTATGGAAATCGATGGAGAATGGGCTTGAGCCTCGAGGCTGATGTCCAATAGCAACAGTGAGAATGATTTTTATGCGGGCAGGAAGCGAGCACAACTAGCATGGGTTGGGTTCATCCCAAATGAAAAACGTTAGCTGAGCAAGATTTGTACGACAATCCATCAGCTTCAAAAGGCAGGCAGCAAAAACCGAACAACTCATTGATATGGACACGGCATCTGCATGCCACTGTATATAATATAATACACGTATGTATGTACATGTTATGTCCAGACAGTAGACAGTGAGAAGTTATTTGAAGTATTCATTGTCCTCAACAATGACCTTAGTCTGAATGCATCCGGCACATGATACAGCATGGATGTATGTAAGGTCCTTGGTCCCCCTTCCTGCTCTCTTTGTTTCAATCCATTTTTTTCGCTTCTTTGTATTTGCAATGCTCGCTCGTGAAGTTGCTTCTTGATTTTCTTCGTCATATTGGTAAGCACTCGACTTGACTCGAATATTAACTCATATCTGCTGAATGAATTAATTAATATTTATGAGGACATAAATGCAGAAACCTCGCGTCCTATCTCAGAATATGCAAATGTTTTTGTGACAAGAACTGTTATTAGGACATGGAGTGTGATGGCTATAGGTAAAAGGATTGAAGAAGAGATTGCAGCGACAAGTTACATGTAAGAGGTCTCGGTCCCCCACAGAAAAAAGGGTCGATGTTAGCTACAAGAGAAAAACAAAAAGCCATAAACGCTAACCTCTTGGGGTATATATGCTGCTTTGGTTTGTTTGAGAAGCAGAAAATCCAACATGGAAGACAAAAAAGGAGTAGATAGAAAACAGAAAATCAATGTTATCCCAATTTGTCACTTCTCCTATCACATTTTATCACTGTCTCCCTATCCTGCTTACTTCACATGTGATCAACTTCTCTTTCTGAGCCATTTTCTGTAACAACCTTCAATGGCTTACATTAGGCCACCTATACTTTTTTTCTCTTTTTTCTGTTATGTAAAAAGGCTTCAGCATTTGCTTAAAATTGGCTAGTTTTCGGAGGCCAAGATACATCACATGCTGGACCCCATTTGTTGAGGGGACCAGATAACTTACACATTTCTCTCCAATCCCTTAAAATAACATATGATCAACCATTTTTACAATCCGTTGGCTTTTATTTGGACTGTGTAATGCTTCATTTTACTTGGTTAAAAATTTGTAGGTTTCATAATTGTTTTTGTTTCTGCACAGGCCTGGCAAAATGATGTGGCTGCAATTCTTGCCACTTTTTGGCTTGAGTTACCATTTCCTTTAATAATTCCCAGCATCCAATCATTGCTAGTACAAGCATTTTAACTGGTTGATTTGGTCAAATAAACGAAACATATCATTCTTCCTAATTATAAAAATATAGAGAACTGTAAGCTTGAATACTGCTGCAAAGATATTGGCATATGAAACAAGTCCATTGCCAAGAATCATGATTGTGCTCCAAAATTAAACCTCAAGTTTGGTGTGAGGAAATGCTAGTGGGGGTCTACCTTACCTGATATATATATAACTAAGACTGACAATAGGACCAAAAAACATGCTACCTGTCTCTTCAAAGGTTCCTCAGAATCAGAGTTAGCCCAGGATTCAAGCAAAATGCTACCTTAGTTCTTTACCTCATTTCCTAGTCTGGCATTGGACAACATAAGCAAAGAATAGAATTTTTTTTTTAAAAAAACTTCTTAGTTGCATTTTAGCCAAATGGGTGATTAAAATTTAGATGTCAGAAACTAAAGAAAGTAAGGAATGTGCGAAAACTAATCAAAAGCTGATCTTCTTTTTTCCTAGGTGCTGTCTTATTCTCTTTGTCTGTGTCTCTTTTTGTTTATCCGTGATAGGAAAAAGAAAGCCAAATAACTGACCCATCAAATGAGCTGAATCAATCAGACCTGAAGTGGAGTGTTTTCGATTGGTCGTATCAACTTGTTTCATATTCATGTATATGTTGAACATTTTATAATTTTATGCAATATATAGATATATTGTTCCATTTCACTGTTAGATCACCTGCTGCTTAGTTACAAGAATGATATTTATTTATTTATTCTTGAGAAGTATTGGCAAGAGCAAAACCAATTGCCATAGGTCATAGCTAATCAAACAGTTCATGACACTGATCTACCAAACTTCTGTTTGTTATATAAATAATAAAGAAAAAAAAATGGTGATAAAACTGCATGTGGGAAATTTTTCATTTTGTGGATATGTATATAAAAATGTGTCATCAGAATCTGATTTATTGCAACTAAAAAAAGCTGGCTAATATAATGTAGAACCACCAGCCAATATTTAATAATTAATAGCTTCAGTTGGTAGAAATAGATGAAGATGCGAGGAAAAATAAAGCTAGGAAAATTGTTTCAAGAAACTTACCAGATAAGATTTTATTAAACTACAAAAATTTAAAATTAACTGGATTCAGAACCAAAACGATGAATTTTTTTTTTATAACAATTTATTTAATGTAACTGCATACATCATGATTTGAATTTAAAACGTTGCTTAAACGAAAATAATTTTTTATCACTTATCGTAATGTATGTTAATTGCTCAGTTAAATTTAATATGTACGTCTATATATAAATTTTTTTAATTTTCAAATGGAATTGAAATTAGAAAATTCTAAGTTCAGAACTAGTTAGATCAGTTTTATGGAGGCCCTTTTTTTTTATACATATATAATTCTGCTTATTTATGAAAAAAAATTATTGCAAGTACTCTCTTATCCATTTGGAAACAAAAAAAAACAATTCCCACCCATCCTATCCTGTTTGTTGCCATTTTCAACAAGTTGTGTGCAAGGACTTGAAACTTAATTGGACCTTTTGCATGACCTTATTTCAGTTAGACCAAATAGAAAATACATAAGCACTTCAACTTGATGGAAATGAAGACTTTAGCAGAATTTCATGGCGTCAAAAAGGGTCCCTTTGTATTGCAACTAATAGTTATCAGTTCTGCAGAGTTTCAGTAACAGACTTCAATATAGTCGAAAAATTATATATTAGGTAAGCAAACATGAAGCATCTAATTCCAAAAACGAAAACTGCCTCCAAGACAAGATAGGAACTTGGAAATGAATTGAGAAAATAATGGAGATGTGGTATAATATAAAATAATAATCCTGATATCATTTAAATAAAGCTTTACAGATATAATTAAGGGAGAGAATCTTTGTAGTTAATAGCTTTTGTTCCTCCCATAGAAGAAAAAAGACAAACAAAGCTTTAACTTCAATTTTTTTCTCTCCTCAGGCCACAAGAATTTGCCAAGCCCTGACGGTCCACAAAGTTCTAATTTTCTCCTCCCCCACCTCCCAAAACAAATTTACATTATCCTCAGAGATGGAGAAATAAAAAAGGAAGAAAACAAAAAACAAGTGGCTGCCGATCTTTCCTTATTCCTCTCATTTTCTGTCTTCCCATATGAATATGGACATTTGCTTATTTCTTCCTTCATTTAGTGTCTTCTTTTGTACAACAGCCTCACTCAATTCATTTCCCTGACAGTAACACAACATTGAGGAATATCAGAAACTTGATAATATTTTTTCCCCTCAAGTAACCATTAATTATGATGAGACAATAAGCTAGGTGTTTAAAGATCTACTTACCAATGGATTTCTTGCAATGGAGAACTGCCTCATAAATTGAGCTCTCAGAATCGCAAGACCTCCGCCAATCATCTACAGAGTAAGCTACGCTTATTCTTGGAGATGTTTCAGCAGAATATATCCGTCTCTTCATCGCCTGAACTTTTGTATCCTTTATTTCAGCTCTAGAACTCGACCTATGACCTCGAATTTTTCGATACAATGGCCTGAGAAAATCGAAGTACTTCTGAAACATCTGCCTTGACAATGTCCGACACCTCCTCAATGAAGGACAACGAGTTTTCCTAGCTGAAACAACTACTTTTGGAGTATGTGAAGAGGCAGGAAGTGCTGTGGCTGAATCTGAGACCTCATAAGACTCAATTTTCAACGGATCAACAAAAATAGGCATGACGTAACCATTGGAAAAGAGCTCATCAGCATGAACAACAGCAAGAGGAGATTGTGAGATGGGGAAATCAAATTTAAAGTCCTGAGAGTTTCTAAAGAATCTCTTGGAGGGTGGCATTCTTGGGTCCATCTCAATAAACGAAGCTTCATCAGATGCATCAAGGGAGGCCCTGAGGGAACCGTCCAGGCTTTCCAGGGATGGTTTCAGGTTTACAAGCCAGCTATATGAAAAGCTCTCAATAGAAAGAGGTTGAGAGGTTTCCATGGTTTGTAATAACACTCTTGGCAAGAGACGTAGGAGAAGAGACGAAGATGGTACACAAGATTACAACAAAATTTTAAAAAGAAAGAGATAGAGAGTAGTAGGTGTTAGCAGAGGTCTCCACCTATCAAATATATCTGAAAAGCACATATATATACCACAATATATATATATGTGTGTGTACATATATATATATATCCTATTTCTAACAATTGGGTATGTGGCTGTCTGGCAAGAGACAATGACTTTTAATATTTGAAATAGAAAAAAGAGGAAAAGAAACAGAAATGTGTGCCCCCACAAGCACCCATTATGTAATGTTGCATCACACTTTTACCCCACTTGTTCTTTATTTCATACATACTATACATCTATTTCCCAAGCTTCAAAGTGAAGATGGTTTCTCTTTACCATACAAGTAACAAAAAAGTTAAAATTCAAAAAATAATAAAAAATGGTTTATGCATATTCCATTGTTCAGCAAATTAAGAACAAAGACATATTTAAGGGAAAAAAGAAGAAGGTCAAGTCCTATAGCTTTTAAACATGTCTAACAAACCCATATCCCATAGATGTATACTGGTAGGCAATCAATGTTTTATTGGAAACCGGTTCATGCATACTCCAATATTGACTATCCAAGCTACTGCTAAAGCTATAGAATAAAGGAAATACAACCAGTGTATTGCTTTTTGAATGTTTCTCATGAACCTATAGTCTATACATTCTAGACAAAATTGTTGAAAGCACTTTAGCTGCTTTAATTTTTGTCTCATCTTTACACAATTTCATGATTCCGATGTTAACATCAGAACTGCAATGGCCAAGGTTCAAAAATTAAATGATTAATCACTTTACTACCATAAGATAGTATCATGTGCAAGCCCTGTTCTATGCATAATTAGATAAACTTAACAAATACAAGGAGGTCCCCAAACACTCCATATTATAAGGGAATCAGCTGAAAATTTCCGTCAAGCAACAGATTGGCACAACGACTGTAGCATATGGACAAGAATATCTACCATTCTAATCAATTCTAATTTCAGAAATAAAATTACAAATCCAGGCATCTAGTAACATCTACTGAAAAGATTAGTAGATATTTAAGCAAGAAAGGTTTATAATCTCATATATACACCAGATATTTGAGGAGGAATGTCTTGGGTTAACAGAACAGAAGTGCGACATCAGAAAAATTAACAAGCTGCAATCAAGAAAAATGGTATTTACAGTCTCCTTTCATTCGCTACAACATCAAAACAAATACAACAAGACACCAGGCATAAATGCCATTGAACATCGAACAGTACAGAAAATAGACAATGAAAAAATTAGCTTTATAGTTTTTTGTGCTTGAATCAGTTAAACAGATACATTTGAAATCTGACAGAAAAAAGAAAATGAAGAAGAAAATATCAAGAAGTTCTCTTGGTGTAGAAATTTCAGGCTTCTACATCCACTAACAGTCCGAGTGGTGGTAATCTCGTTAAAACTTGAATGCTTGGGAAAGTAAGGTCCTTTTCTTTCAAACTGTAACTAATTATTGTTTACGAACAATCTTGAAAAATAAAAATAGCAGACAAGGGTCCCCCAGGGATGTCGGAGAATGAAATGGACAATGACCAAAGTTTCTGGGACAAAAGCCAAAACTAGAAAGCGACTTGAAACCAATTGGTCCCCCAATAGCATCCCCTCTAGGACATTAGGCAATTGCTAAAAAAGCATCCATACTTCAGCACTGCAATTAAATCCAAAGAGATGCTTCCAGTTAAAGATTCTGTTATAACCTACGAAAAGTGGGTCTCTATTTAATACATCATACAAATATGTTATGTTAGTAAATATATAATTATGGCAAAAGAGAGAGAGCGGAAAAAAAAAAAAAAAGGACATCTTGCTGACACAGCAAAAGTTGAATTTGCAGAGATATCTCCATCATACCAATTATCAAACTTTCAGCCCATCAAAACACAGTGGGATATCATTCAAAAAAGAAATTAGTTTCTGATTATCCGCTATTAACTTTTGCCATAATTGAACATAATACGCACTTACTAATCTAATGACCACATATATCATGCAATGGAATTGCAAAACCTGTCAACATGAATTAAGAATAAAAAAATTTCTATTTCTTACAACGTAGATTAGTTAAGAAATAATGTATTCTACATTGATATTAATGGAAGCGACTGTGGCCAAAACTAATAGCTTTGTTAGGGTATAATCAGCTACCGTACCAACGCAATTAATAAGGAAAATTGGCTACTGAGAGACACGAAATTAATATAGTATTGGTTATTCAGCCAAGGAGCACCTGTTGGGATTTGGGAAAGCTGCATTCCAGCTTAATTTTACATAATGAGGTGAGGAAATGTGAGTATACCTGATTCAGAACAGCATATACTGTACATATCATCTCATTGGATCTAACAATATAAAGACATTCCAGGGGCTGTGCAATAGCATTGGTGCAAACAGGTTCCAAGAATGTGAAAAAAGACAGAACCTATCACCGTGCCAAGAAACACGACTGGTAGCATCTTCAGCATATTGGACTAAGAGAAGGCAAAAGCTACTCTGCTCACAAAGATTGATAATCATATGTGCATGTATTTGGTCAATGAGGGGAGAAGGAATCCAGTGTCTACAATCTCTTCCTGTTTACGGAAACCAACTGAAACTACAACTGCATAGGCATCAAAGACTATTGCCCTCAGGTCTTGTGCAATAGTGATGGCTGAATACTTGATAAAGTTACAGACATTGATAGAAGAATAGGCAACAAATTCAAGTTCATCCCCAGAGAAACATGCGGCACCCAAAAGACAACATCCAATTGGCATGCTTGAACCAGTCAGGAGGAATGATGTGAAATTTTGCAAGGCAGTGGTGGAGAATTACAATCCCGGCTAGGTTTTCAGCTATATCAGCGAAGAGGCTGTACAGGGCTTGACCTCTGCACACCAATGATTCCTTTCTCAACCCTGCTATGTGAGCTACAGTTGGAATCATCCAAGATAAAAAAAATGAGGCAATACAGGGCAGCAAAACCTGGAACACAAAAATACATGATTACCAGTTTTTTCTTTTGGGCGGCCAATGAGGTAACGAGTAATGACTGGAGAAGAAACTTAAAATCTAGTATTATATAAACATAGTGTAAGATGCATCTGCAGTTGTCGACGTAGAGTACAAAATAAAAATGTAAAGGTACTTCTTGCACCCATTGTATAAACAACTGATAACAACAAAAAATGCACGCTAAAAAACCACAATTGTCAAAATTGTAAATTTTTCAATTGGAAGGAACAGAATTTCAAGTTAAAGAGTAGCAGTTAGCTTCCGTTTGATCTCTCAGAGTTCACAGAGAGGCATGAAATCTAAAATGCAGAAAGAGCCACTGGAACAGAAGGATGCCCTGCCTAAAATTAAGAAATTGTAACCCTTTCATGAAACTTACGGCATCTATACATAAGAATACAGGTTATTCCAATTTATGGAAGATGACTTCAAGACAAAAAGGTCATTTCTAAAAGATAAGTAACAAATGTTGTTGCAGTTACTAACATATATTATATTAACGACAAATTCTGCTAAATTTCAGCTGCAATTCAATATGTGAGAGAGTGACCAAACATTAATTAACAACTACTTCTACTGCGTATTCAGAATCAGAAGGAAAGAAAAAGAACCTTGAGACATCGCCAGAGGTTCTGATTGGAGACTTCAAAACCCTAACGCTGGAAATAGGAGGAGCCAACTGAGAAGTGTATGGATCACGCGATAACAATTGGCAGTAGCAACTTAAAAGTGGCATCGTAGAAGAGAGGGACATCGGCCGGAATCACGAATTTTAAAAGTTGTAAAGTTATGCACTAGATAGAATTTTCCACGAAAGATTGGTGACTGATGGAGATGGAGATGGAGATGGACAGAATTCTATTTGCTCCAGGTCCGACGAAGCGAAGCGAAGCGAGGATCCAACACGACGTCGTTCTAACATATCAACTATTATGACAAAACGCGGGAGCCCACATATTTAGTTGGATTTTTAATTTGGCTTTAAATTTTTAAAATTGAAATACAATTTAATTTTGAGTAAATATCATCAAAATAGTTTAAATAATATATAAATAGTAATAATTTAATCTACAAATACATACAAAATAAATTGAAATTAAAAATTTAGTTAATATAATCAATTAATAGTGTAAAGGTTTAGTTAATTAATTTTTGATTAGTTTTGTTTCACTTTAATTTATTTTAATATATAGTTTGATTTTATTTACTTAAATTTAAATATTGTAGTTTTGTTTTGAAAGGAAATTTAAATATTTTAATTTGATAAAAAATAAAATAAAAATGATCCCCAACCAATTAATTAGATGATATCTATTGCTTTTTTTTAATAAACGACATTTCCCCTCCTCTATAAATTAATATGAATTTTAATGTAAATTTATTTTTATCGAGAACTCAAGATGTAGATCATTATGTTTTTTTATACTGTAGAAATTAAATTTTATTAAAAAAAAATTTTAAAAGAAAATTATTATTTAACTTCCGTCTAAGAATTTTTTTTCTTTTGTAGACAATTTCGTTATTAATAATTAATTAATTAATTGATGTGATATAAAGAAAATGGTCCCCTGCAATAATGCATCAATACAAGTACATTTATATGTCCTTCAACATATATACAATTTTCTTACTACACTGGCCCATGCGTATAATACATTTGACATGACCAATTGCCTGCAATAGACCTTCAGGAAAAAAAAATGTTGTTGGTCAATGTTGATGGAACTCGCTTTATTTTTTCTTGACAAATTGAAGGATCGATCATAGAAACCTTTAATGCTGTTTGACAATATGTGTTTACTTAAGAAAAATAAAGAGTACAAATCATTGAGCAAAAGTCTACCAAGTAGATTACATGATCTGACTTTCAAGTATCGTATCCATCATTTTTTCCTACTAAAAGCATGATGCGCACATCCTAATATAATTAGGTGAGATTTTTTTATTTATTTTCAATATATAATCTACACTAATATATAATTTTTTTCTTAGTGTTGGGCTTGTTAAGATCTGATAGAGTTTTTAGTGGGAAGAGATTACCGATTAGTGTCGGACACTACACAAGTATATCTGTATAATACTCTTGCAATCAAATTAAAAAAAAAAAAAAAAATCTTTAATGGGCACCTCAGAATTCGAAAGTCCCAAAATTTTAGTTTATATGGATTGAATTAGAGCTCAGCTTATGTCATTTAAATATTTTACAGACCTCTAATGATTTGATGGATAAATTAAAAAAATAAGGGAAATTTCTGGTTCGGTCAATTCTTTTAATTTTAATTTTTTTGTGGTCAGATCTAATTCATTCTTTTATAAATATCTTTACATGTTTTATTTTTATTCTAATTTTATAACATTTTTAAAATATTGTGTGTTAACTTTGGTGTTTTATAGCTTTTTTTCTGTAATTATTTTTTAATTGTTTATTATTTTTAAGTCATTTTTAATTTAAGTTTATTGTATGTATTTATTTGATTTGTATATTTTAAATCATTTAATTTTATATTTAAAATAACAATTTTTTTAATTTTAAAACTTATTATTATTTAGAATATAAAAATTAATCTAATTAAACAAAAAAAATACCTATAGTCTTCAATAATTATTTTTTTTATAATAATTTATAATTTAGAAAATAAACTAATTAAAGTAAAAATTACCTATAGTATTAATTATTTTTAGTAAAAATAGTAAAAAACTATGAAATATATCAAATAAATTATTATTTTTATCATTGATACTAATAAAAGTAAACATTATACTTATGGTCTTAATTTTATTATTGATAATGAAAAAACTGAAAAAATAACAAATTGCAATAAAAATTAACAACGGCAATTTTTTGTTGCTTTTGTTGATTTTTTTCGATTTTGTTATTTCAGTTGTTGCTTTTCAATTATTTTTGTTGTTTGTCTTTGTTTATATTTGTTGATTTTTGTTAAAAATAAAAAAAAATAATAAAAATTATGAGATATATAAAAAAATTATTATTTTTATCATTAATACTAATAAAAGTAAAAATTTTATTTATGACCTTAATTTTGTCATTAATAATGAAAAATAATTTAAAAAATAATAAAAATCAACAAAAATAAACAACAATCAACAACTGACAATCAACAAAAATAAACAACAATCAATAACATAAAATTTTGTTGATTTTTGTTGTTTCAGTTGTTGTTTTTAGTTTTTTTTTGGTTTGTTATTTTTTTATTTTTTTTTAGTTTTTTTTTGATGTTGCAAATATATCATAAGAATTGTAAACTTGTTGCATATTAATGATCAATAAGTATTAAATATTTTTTTTTTAAAAGAAGTTGTTAGACATTTTAAGAAATAAATTAAAATAAAAAAATAAAATCCTTATTATTTAAGAATATAAAAGGAAAATTTTTTGTTTATTTATTATTATTACAACAATTGAAAATATTTATTGCTTGGTTTAACAACGATTGAAGATGTTTAGTTTATAATTATTCATTTGAAAAAAAAGGTCTTAAGAGAAAAAAATGTTAAGCAAAAAAAATATTGAGAATAAAATGAAGACAATACTGTAAAAATAAAAAAAATGTTGAGAAAAGAAATGAAGACTATAAAAAAAATTATAAAAAATATTGAGCAAAAGAAATGAAAATAATAGAAAAAAAGTTAGAAAAAAATATTTTGAGTGATTTAAGGTAGAAAAATACGTAATATATAAATACATTTAGAATTTTAGTAGTACTGAAATATGTATAATAATGTTTTA
>CATIWM010621122.1:0-19870 GCA_949671775.1 Mallotus repandus
AATTAATATTATTGTTAATTTATTTGTTATATATATATATATATATTTGCTTTATCAATTTTTAGCTCACAAACGAGCAACTAATCGATCAAATAAACGAACAATTAAACGAGCTTACAAACAAGCAACTATTCGATCAAACAAATGAACAATCAAACGAGCAATTAAACGAGCCATAACAAACACAAACGAGTGTTGTTTGCGAACAAGCTCGAGCTCGGCTTGAGCTCGACTCGAGCCGAGCTCAAGCCGAGCTCGAGCACTGAATCTCCAAATATACCGAACTCGAACTCAAACTCAAACACCCTACTATTAGGTCGAGCCGAATTCGAGCACTTCAAAATTTGGCTCGACCCGGCTCATTTACAGCCCTAGTCTCCCCTACATAATCACAGTCATAACTCATAACCCACTTTAAGCCACTCTAAAACAGGCCACTTTTGGTGAATATGCCGCACCTCTCTTTTAGAGTCCCTGTTGACACGTGCAATATCTCAATGACCGATAAGAGTTAAAATGACCAAACGAAAACCCATGCATGAGCTGGAGGTAGATTCCGTGTGTGGAATTCAAACCGTTTTTGAAAGGTCCCCTTTTCTGCTCTTTTTTTCTTTGTCTTTTTTCTTTTTTTTTTCCATCTTCAAAAGGGGTTCTATTTTATTTTTGCTTCAACTGAATAGCCTATAAATACACTCTCAGCTCCACTTGTTTAACATATACATCAGTTAAAAAATAAATTAAAAAAGGGGTGAAGAAACAAAAAAAAGGGGACACCTTGCCTGCGGCCATTTTGTACATGTGCATGAGTGTGGGTTTGAAATGAAAAAAAAAACAATGAAAGTTCTGCCCCATAAAGAGCAAAATATTCAATTAATGTTCCAATTTTTTGAAGAATTTTAATTGATATGTTAAATATAAATAAATAGAAAATATAGTACTAAAAGTGAGACTTAGATCATTGTAGCACTAGCTGCTCCAATGATATAAATATGTTAAATATTAAGTGATACAAATGAATTCTATAATTTGTAATATTACTATAATAAATAAATTCTACTGAATATAGATATAAATATATATATTTTATGCAAACCACCGATATTTATAATTTATTAAATTTTAACTAATTTAATTTGACATGTGCATACCATATATCTTTAAGCCCTTATATTTGTACTAATAAATTTAAATAAAACAAGAGTTATAATAAGAATAAAAAGAGTCATAATTAGCATAACTTTTTGTGCATGGTGATAATGGTAAAGATCTATTGCAATAACTCTTTTGTCCCAATTTCATTTTGTTCTCTTTTGGGTGTCCTTGCATTAGTATTAATAACCCACACAAAAAGAAATTAAAAAATGAGACCTTTGATCCAATTTTTTTTTAATTAAGCAAAACTCAAAAACCTTCTTTCTGATGTGTTTCGCTAGTCGGTTGAGAGTAGAAGCAGAAGCAAAAGCAAAAGCAAAATCATGACGATAGCTGTGTGTGGAAGAGAAAGCATGATCCAAAGAAGAGTCAAAAAGAAATATTAAAAGGGCACAGAACTTGGGGGTTGGGTACGTGGTGTTAGGATTTATAGAGGTTTTTTCTTTCAATGTGTGTAAGGTTCACGCAGACCCATTTTAAACATTAATGCCTACCGTCATTTTCTACATGTGCAAATTTGTGGTTGGTGGGACCTCATATCTCTCCTATGTACACCACCTCCAAAAAATTTTATAATCGATTTTAGTTTTATGAGTTAAAAAGTTAAATTAATAATATAAAATTATTTAAAATTTATTTATATATTATTAAATTTTATTTTTATTATTGTAATTAAATTTTTAATTTTCAAATCATCAAAACCATAATTACTATATAATGTTTCGTATACTCCCACTGTGTCTTCTCATTTCTTATTGTGAGCTTTATCTTTCTCATTGTCGCGTAATCTTTCTCACAACGAGAACCCAAAAAAAGAAAATGAAGAAGAACATCATCTCAAGCAAAGACCTAAAAACTAGAATCCTTTTTAGCAAGCTGCTCACAAAAACTGACCTTAAAAAACATTTTACTCTTCCAACCGAATTCGTGAGAAAACCTCTTATTTTTTATGTCAAGGGGATGAAAAAGTCCATCACTTGCTTCGATGGCTATGGCCGCCGATGGGAATTTGGCATATACATACGAAGAGGTAAGGATCCTAAGCCAGCCATTCCACAAGGCTCGTGGCAAAAATTTGTGAAAGAGCATCGTCTTCTCCTTGGTGATGCTATTGTCTTCTACACAAGGGCAGATGACCCTAACAAGAGCCTTCAGATTAGACGTATGGGAGAGCGTATATTACCATTTGCACCTGACAAGCAATGGGTGGAACTGGGAAAAGAAGCCGAAGAGCCGACGAGGATTGGGTCTCCATGAGCTTAAGACCCCAAGACCCCAGTTCAGTTGATGGAAGGTTTGGTTAACTTCTTTTGTGTGTTGTGTTGTAATTGTTTGGCTGTTTTATTGGTTGTTGTGCCTTTCATGCACGTACATGCTACGCTTGCTTTTTTCTTTTTTCTTTTTTTTTTTAAAAAAAAATCATTATGGATTTGATGCTTTGTTGTATAAATGTGTATTTAAGTGTGTTTCAGCGTTGTTATCAATAAAAAATTAAGTTTGTGTATTTCGATTCCAATACCCAATCAGTTCATTCTTTTACTTCA
Source organism: Mallotus repandus (assembly GCA_949671775.1). Taxonomy (NCBI): domain Eukaryota; kingdom Viridiplantae; phylum Streptophyta; class Magnoliopsida; order Malpighiales; family Euphorbiaceae; genus Mallotus; species Mallotus repandus. Next base: position 2,697 of record CATIWM010621122.1, read on the forward strand.
ACAATGGTTGCAATCATTTGGACTTTATGGCTGCACAAAAACGAAGTTATTTTTTCGTCTGTAACTCTTTCTTCCAATCAAGTTTACAAGTCGATCTTTATTCGTGTTGCTAGCTGGCTGCTAGCTTCAAAACCGCAATTTTCTTTTACTGCCACTGACCTCCTTGTCAGTTCTGCTGGTATCTGCTACTGGTCCAATTCTCGACGGCATGGTTAGCGCCTCTGTTCCTCTTAGTTTGCTGCTACTGGATCATTGCTTTCATTGCTGTTCTAAGAGAGTACTATCGGCATCAGCTGCTTAGCAGCAGATAGACAGGTTCTATTGGGTCGTGAGTTGCATCAATTGTTGTTGTTTTTCTTTTGTTTGTTTCGTTTTTGGTTTTGCTGTTCTTGCTGTTGGATACTGGCCGTTTTTAGCTGTTTTCGGGTTTGGGTATGCAGGTTGCTGTTTATTTTGGTTTGTGTCGCTTGATTAGTCTGTTTTCTTGGACCATTACTGGTCTTTAATGATGCAGCACTTTTCTTTTCAATCTCCGAATTTTTCATTATACAATAATTCAAAGTTAATATTAATATTAAAGTATTAAACTACTAAAAAGATAAATTATGTCTAAAATAGACTAAACTAAAATAGATTTAAGAAAAATGTGGAAAAGAGCTTGTACCTGTGACATTTCTTAAGTATAATATCGAGCTTTTCATTTTTTTTTACAATATTTTGGACTTCTTAGAGTCATTGAGGGAATGAAAATAAATTAAACAATTCTGTCATCAGAACTAAATTTCAGCTATTTGCTAAAATCCACCAAATAGTACTCTCTATTAATTTAGCTTTTACCGGCAGGGTCAAATTATATAAGATCCACATGCATTTGTCGCTGAATGGTATGCAACTAATTGAGAGAGGTCTCTTGTCCACACATGAATTTTGCAATGACCGGCCAAAAGAAGCATCAATTAATAACAAAAGGGTCATTCATCAACCATCAACTGAGCCAATGATGCGTGGCTTGATGGCTACATGCTGAGGTCCTTGACAAGGACCATAATTCCCCTCCCCTCTAACAACTAACAACTAACAACTAACATACTAATTTTGGGTTAGTCAAGCTTTGTACTAAAAAACAAAATCAACCATCAACTGAATAAAATTTGTTAACATTGAAATGACGTTTTGAATTTGAAAAATTACGTTAAATTAGTTATTAAAAGATTTTTAATGTTTTTATAATTATATCTATATTAAATTGGATTTGTCAGTCAAATAAATTTTAAATATTAATAATCTAAAAAAATTATTCAGATGATCAAGATCGTAATTGGACATGCCTCCAAACAAAATTCTATTTTTGTGGTACTTTCAATTTGGAAATTTTATTACATAAGTTAGTGAGTTTAAGAACTTTCCCATATGAAAAGGACGATAAATTTTGGAAACTTTAATGGATAATTAGGTGGGATTAGGAGGCATAAGACTAAAAAAAAGAGTATTATGATTTTGTGTAATTTTCATCATATTAAACGATTGGAGAGACCATCTTTCACAAATAGTTTAAGTAGTAAAATGTATAAATGTAAAAAATATGGTTCAAATTTTTATCTCCTCGCTCTCACAACTCTCTCCTTTGTGATGGGGAACTAAAAAACTATTGGAGAGAGAGAAAAAAAAAGCACATACATTTCAAAGAGACATTTGTGTTTCTTGATGCAAAATATTGTACATGCTCTTCCTTCTCGAGGACAAATGCATAAATGTGATGGCAACTTTTAATCGAACCAATTAAATTAAATAATTTAGAAATTTTACAGTGATAATAAATTAAAATAATGTCAAACTTCAATCAACCAAACATGAAATTGAGAAAAAAAAACAAAACTAGAATGGCCGCAAGATTTAATAAGTGAAAATTTTTTCTTAGTTTTTTATTAGTATTAATTATTATTATAATTTTGAAAGTTGCAATCCCATGATTGGAGATTTTGTTGCAAAGTTATTGGAATAGAATATTAAATTCATAGATTGCTGAGTCAGGAAAGCCACTTGACTTTTGGTGCCAGTGCTGTCGGTGACATCATGGCGGCAGTCTTTGGCTGTTTATTTATTTATTTATCGAGCAGTCTTTTATTTATTAAATAATGAATTAAACTCAAATGTCTGATTCTAATAGTACTATATATCCGTACAATATAACTACAAGCGTACCTACAAGTTCTGTATATCTGAATTATTAATACTAAACAAACTGATCTAACCATAGAACCGTTAGGTACCATTGTTTATCTTTAACTTTTTCAAATTCATCGATTTGTTTGCGTGGAAGTAAAACCATTAAAATTACATTTTTTACTTTAATTTTTATACATTATAAAATAAGCATTAAGTAACGTCATTTTAAAACGTATATAGATTAAACAATCGATTTTTACATCTCCCTTCCTAAGTAACTGACTATACTACCGAGTGAAGCTTTTACAAAAATATTATTGATTGAAAAAGTAATGAAATAATACTATAACTCAAAAATAACTTAATTGTTTATATTAATTATGTATTCGTAATACATCCAGATAAAATTGTAAGTATTTTAATTTTGATATAATATTTATTTAATCCACAAATTTGGTTATTAAAATTTCAGTTTTACTTGTACAATTTTGAGATGCATAATATTGTTAATATACTATTATTTGATTAAATAGTAATTAATGTCAGATGGATTACTTAAAAATTTGCAAACTTATGATTTGATTTTAAAATTTAATTTTACATTTGATTTTTTAAATTAAAAAGAAGTTTAGACTATATCATTTTCATCAACTAGCGATTGACTAATTATTTTTATTTTTAAAAAAATTATGATATTAATTAAAATTAATAATCATATATCTCAAAAATTGTTTAAAATTCATGAAAGATAATTAAAATATTGGCAAAACTAATAAAAAGCATAGATAAATTCTGGACGTTTCAATACTAGATTCATTTTATTTTCTAATACAAAAAAGATGAATAAGGAAATTAAGTTTGTATTACAAAATAAATTACTGTATATAAAAAAGTGAAGTTGATGATATCAATGATAAAAATTTGATAGACAAATAAAGTTTTAAATTTTAAATTTAAATTAATAATAATATAAATTATTTAAAAATAAATATAATTAATATAAGTTTGTGCATAATTTTTTTTTTGGTTCCATGTGCGCAAAGAATTAAAGTGAAATGAAAGAAAGAAAAAGTTTTATAAGAAGAAGAAGAGTGTGCTGAGGGGACAGAATTTGATTGTAAGGGGTAACGCCGGCCTTCTTTGACCAAATCAGTAATGGGTGAGTATCTGGTAGTTGGCTGTCACCTATTTGATTCCCCTGATTTCGATGTTACTCCCTCATTTCTCATTAATAAAAAGTCCAAAAAATGCATACATTTCAAGGATTTATTATTATTACTATTATTGATGTTTTCACGATGCAGAATGTTTGTGCATTTTTCGATTTACAGGTTGTAGAGGAGGTGGATAAAGTGCAGCTAAAGATGTACAAAGTGAAGTTTTATAAGGTTATAAATATGACTAGTGTTTTTTTAATATTAAAAAATTTAAGAATATAAAAATATCATTGGTTAATGAAAAAGTAGTATAATAATACAATAACTCAAAAATAGATTAATATTGTTTATATTAATTATTTATTCATAATACATCCTAATATATTATAAATATATTTTAATTTTGATAAAATATTTATTTAATCCACAAATTTGGTTATTAAGATTTCAGTTTTACTCGTACAATTTTTTAATGCATAATATTGTTAATGTACTCTGTTAAAAAAATATTGTTAATGTACTATTATTTTATTAAATAGTAATTAATGTTAAATTGATTCTCAAAATCTTGCAAACTTATGATTTGATTTCACAATTTAATTTTATATTTTGATTTTTTAAAATTAAAAAAAAAACTTATGAATTTTGTAGTGGCGAAGAGAAAGAGAAGACATGGTCCAGACATCAGTTAGCAATGGACAACTCACTTGACTAATTATGATTATTATTATTATTATTATTTCTTTATAATCTGCCAGAATCAATGAGTAAACACCATCATCATTGGGTCAGTCATCATATTTTTATCAAATGCTTAATAAGATACCAGAGTTTTCTTCTTTGACTAATTGATCTTTATATTATGACATAATAAATTTGAGTGGAGACACTACTCAAGTTCTAGAATGGTGTCTCCATTTTGACAATACCCATCTTTGCATTTCAACAATATCTAACATTATCGACAACATTAATAAAAGTCAACAATCTCACACTCTCTTCTTAATTTTGTTATTCATGTTCTTAATCAATTCCCAAAAAAAAACAAAATTCTTGTTAGTACGATCAGTCATTTTTGTGGGTCTTAGAAGTCCCAATTGGGGCTTCTTGAACTTGTCAAATGGTTTCTTGCTTTGCTATCTTAATTTTGACTTTTGTGCTCAGCAATAATGTACATAGGCAAAACCAGGAGGGTAGAAATTTTTTTTCTTTTTACCATATGCGCTTGACTAGTTTTTTTTTTTAAAGAAAATACAATTTTATCAGTAAAGAAGTACTCCAAAAATATCCAATATATGGAAATCCATACTCAAATTCTAGATCCTTTACTTGCTTCGATAGACATGGCATTGAATGGCCAATATAAATATTAACATAGATCTGGGTTGTTTTTTTCTTATGATTTTTATTAAGATATCTATATTTAATGCTCGATGTTATCGAAAACATAAAATCATAGTTAGAGAAAACATACCCTGGAGCTGGAATTGTATCTTGTGCTGATGCCAGGTATAATGATAACCTCAAAAAACATTTCTTTATCGTAAAAAACAGCTATTAGATATATTGATCATTGTATCTTCGATCAGATTTACTAGTTGGAATTCCATATTTTAATTTTTCCGATTAAATCAAATTATCGGCTAATTAATACTGATGGACCATCAACTCATCTCGCGTTAGACATTCGGAGCTCAGAACCAAACTATTTTTACTAGATCCGGCTGAAAATTTTTAACCATTTTGCTAGTATTTTTTCATCCTTGGTTAAAATCCACCTATATATTTTAATACCGTACGTAAAATTTAATGGATTCTTTTCACACCAGCCGCCACATTCTTTCAACAAAACCTTTAATTGATGGATAAAAAAATTATTTAGAAGACCCACATGCTGGTTGGACTTTTATTGTACATCAGGAAAATTAATTATTATTATTCGTGATTTGGTCTTATAGATTAATTACGTAAGTCCAAATCTTCAGAAATAAATTTCTGAATGAAGATATATAAGTAATTAATCTATAAGACCAAACCATGAAATGAGGATAAATTTGACAAAAGTAATTAATTTTAAGAATTTAATAAAGTAAAATTTTATTTATATTAAATATAATGTAAAATTCATATTAGTATAAAAATTAATATTTAACAGTTTTATATAGTTTAATTTATAAATTTACAAATAGATGGTTAAATTTGACAAATCTAATAATAACAGTGGTAATAATGAACAACGACAACGATGATGATGTTGATGAAGGTTCTAAGAACAAGTGAAATTAATGAAAAATAAATTGCCACGTAAGTCTAAATCTATAAGACCCACATGCTGCTAATGAAGGTTTTTAATTTAGTGTAATTGTATATACATCATAATTCAATTTCAAAATAAAAATAATTTTTTACTGATTAACCCAATAATTATTGATAATAATATTTAGTAGTTGAGGATGATTTATTTGAATCGAAAGTTATTATTCCGCTAATAAAAAAGAGCCTCTAACTGATGTAGGTATTAAAAAAATCTCAACTTAATTTAATTTAAGAAGTAGTACCAACATTATCAGTATTATCAAGGTAGTGCAATCAAAGATTTTTTTACCTCTTTCTTTAACAAAATAAATAATTATTATTTGGTCCTAACTTGATGTCAGAGTAGAAAGGCAAGTGTCATGAAAAGAGAGATTATAAAATTTTATTTTTTTGTCGTTGTGACCTTATTCGAATCGAACTGAATTAATTATAATGCAATGAATTCTAAATACTGATAGTTCAGATAATTTTTTTAAAAATTAACTAATTAATTAAATTTATTTTATAATTAAATAAAATATTAATTAATTTATAATTTACACATTTATTATCCATCTTTAGTTTAAATAAACACTTATGAACCACAATTATTCTATCTTTAAAAAAAATAAAGACGAAAATTATTTTTTGAAGTAATTATTATTATTATTATTATTATTATTATTATTATTATTATTATTGAAAGAAATATATTACTATTATTATTATTATTATTAAACAATACTAAATCAGTAAAGAAGAAAAAAGAAAGTAGGCCCCACAAATAATAAAGAATATTAATTTGACGTTAATAGTTGGGTTGGTTCAGTCTAAAATTGGCGGTTACATATATACAAAAGCTACGTATTCAGTTCTTTTTTGGCTTTTGCTTACGTCAGGAAAGCTACGTATTCAGTTCTGACGTCATCACTGAGTCAGTGTCTACACCTGAAATACACTTTTGGTCCCTCTAGTTTTGAAATCACCCGTCAGTACCTGTTGCACTTGCACTTTAGTCCTTCTCTTTGTATCTCGTTTTGTTATTCTCAAAATCGAACTGGTAGCATGATTATTTCATGATTTAACTAGTCCAATCAACCAAATAAATAGTTAGGCATCAAAAGAATTAGGGCAAGAAACATTCAAGAGATTCTGAAGATTCATCAGCAAGAGATTCTGAAGATTCATCAACAAAAGTTCAACTTTAACATTCCACATAATATATGATATTATAGCTGATTGGTTGGAATTTTCAGTGCATGAGAAAACAATACATAGAAGCTCATATTTATAAATTTACATATTAATTTTTTAATGCTTAAAAAAAGTTCAAGTTTAATGAATAGACCAACCCAATTAATTATTTTTATTAGTATCATTTCTCTCATTGTATATATTATAGCAAACAATTTAAATTTCGTCAAGTTGATGCTCACGTTGAGGATAAGAATTTTAAAAACTATGCTGCTTATTTTTAAAATCAGTAAATGAATATCAAACAAATATTATAAAAAAAATATATGTATCAAATAAAAAGTCATATATATATATATACACAAAGAGAGAGAGAGAGAGAGAGAGAGAGAGAGAAATAAAGAGAATGTTAATAAATAAAGACAATGCCATCATCCTCCTGCCATCATTACTACTCGAGACAGTGCCCCTCACTGGTATGATGCAATTGTTGCCCCTCACCCAACTCTGAACATCACTGCCACTGCTATGCCTGCCATTTGTGATTCCATTGTTGTTCCTCAAGCCATAGTTGCCTCAATCGTTGCTCAAGTTGCCACCATTGTTGTTGTTAAAGATCGCGATGAGGCTTCTGTTGTCTCTCACCTTGCTGACGCTGCTATTATTCTTCTGCTATATCTAGTGACAAAGCTGACATAGTTGCTACCATGTGCTCTTCAAGCAAAAAAAACCCAATTCGTTACCTCATATACAACCGCTTAAAGAGAGGTAAATTTTCATCTTTTTGTTATTTGGATTGAATATTGCCTCTCTAATTGTGTTGAGATTTATTAAATTTTTGTGAAATTTGGTTGAAATATGTTGAATAAATATCATGCACAAATTTGATTGTACTTTGAGTTTGATAATCTGTGCAAATTACCTTGTGATGATAATTTTAAAGAACAAAGCTTGAAATGTGTCACATCTGTGTCCTTAAGGTTAACTGTCAGTGCAATTAAGTAATAATAAGTTAATCTTGATTTAGTGGTTATTTAATCAAAACAATAATTGAAGGTCCTAATTGGAAGTAAAAGCAGGAATCAATTGAACAAAAGAGCAAGTAAGGACTTAAAAATAAAAAACAATGAGATTGAGGCTTGAAGGGGAATTTGGTGATTAGGTGTTGGCGTAAGAAGCTGTTTAGGAACAGGTGTCATACCCAATTAACATTAAAAAAATTTATGTTGATAAAAAATATAAAAGAGCAAAGAGCTCCGAGGAACAAAGAAAAGGAAGAAGAAAGAAGAAAGGGCGTTAAAAAAGTGTTAAGGAAGATTGAGTCTACTTAGGGTAAGTATTCATCTTGCATGTCATCTCTCTCAAGCTAATTACTTAGCTGAAACATGCATGCATGGAGTTCTGCTTTATAATTATGGAGTTGATTCATAGAAGTTGTTTTTTTTTTTTTTGAATTTATAGAATTTTAGCCAAGCTTGAGGGGAAGTAAACAGGGGGAGAATTAGAAGCCAAATTGTTAAAAGTTGCGAAAGGAATTTTTATACTTTATACCTTCTTAATTTTTAGAAATTTTTCCAAGAAAATCACTTCCTACCTACTGAAAATTTTACTTGTTATCAAGTAAATGGTTGGTTGTTGCTCTTTTCAAATTAGAACGCTTGTTTTCTGTTGAAATGTGCACAGAAATAAGGAAATTAAGGGAAAAATTTAGGGAGAAAATCAGGGGGTGATTAATGTAAAGATAATGATTGTATTACCAAATAGAGGTATGAGTAAATGCTATATATACATGTATATTATGTATGAAAAAATAAGAGAGAAAATATTCCTTCAAATACTACTCTCAATTCTTGTCATGGTATCAGAGTCTACTATCCTATGACCCTAAAAACCAAGGATAATGGTATAATTGACAGACCTGGTGGCGATAGAAGAGAGACCTTTTGATGCCATTCTAGACAAACTAACGATGAAAATGCAACAAGCACTGACCCATACCCTAACCCCAGTAACTTCGAGTCTTGATAACTTTTGCACTCAAATAGGTATCAAACTTGACGGAAAAAACTATGCTCTTTGGTCCCAAGTAGTGGAGAGGTATATAGCGAATAAAGACAAACTCGGATACATCATTGGTGACACTCCATAGCTTGAGCTAACCAGTCTTTCGAAAGTGGAGAATGGAGAACACTATTATAAAAGGATGGCTGATACACTTAATAGAACCATCCCTAATTGGCAACTTCATTTGATATTGAATGGCCAAATAGGTATGGGACGCCATTGCCATTACTTTCTTTGATGGATTAGATACATCCTAGGTATACGAGCTAAAAAGATGGGTAGCTCGAATGAGGTAGGCTAGAGGATCTATTGAGTCATACTACAATAATCTTTAAGGACTGTGGAGGGAGATAGACTTTAAAAGACCAAATTCGATAAAATTTGCCAAAGATATCCAGATTCACAATGCAAGCATCCAAGAAGATAGAGTCTATATCTTTCTAAACTGACTGGGTGACAGCTTAAACAAGGTTAGGAGTGATGTACTGCAAATCCGACCCTTCCCTACCGTTGAACAACCTTATGCTCAAGTCCGAAGAGAGGACATCTAATAATCTATCATGCTAGATGGAACAGAGACCATACCAAGTGCTGTAATAGTCTTCAGAGGATACAAGAATTCCCCACCGAGTCTTCAGATGTCCAAGGTAGAATCATTCATGAATAGTGGAAAGAAGAGAGAAGCTGGAGATGGGTGCAACCATTGTGGGAATCCTAAACATACCTAATAAACATGCTTCAAACTAAACAGGATCCAAAGTGGTGGCAAAAGCCAAAAAAGAAATATAAGGGAACTACCAATAAAAGCACAGGTCGGGCAGCTCTTATCGAGTCTCAACCGTCCTTAAGGTTGAGTAATGAATCTTTGGCTACTACCAAGTCTCCTAATGGTTCAGGTAATAGTGGTTATGACTTATGTTGTTCTGAACAAAGAACTTCAATAGACTAGATCACTGACTCTGAGGCGACTGATCATATCATCTTCAATTAAAAAGACTTAGTGGTAGTTACTCAACCAAAACGAACATGTATTGTGAATGCCAATAGTATGACATACCCAGTTATTGGAGCTAGAAAAGTAACATTATCCTTATCGTTTTCCTTATCAAACACATTATTAGTTCCTTTATTATTAAATAAACTTCTTTCTATAGGACAAACTACTCAAGAATTAAATTGTTGTGTCCTTATGTATCTTACTTTATGTTTGTTTCAAGATATTCTCACAAAGGAGATTATTGGTTGTGGTACTAGAATAAGGTTGTACTATATGGATGACTTCAGCCTTGGTAGAGCAAATAATGTGCACCAAATGAGCAACACATACTAACAAGTCATGTTGTGGCACCAGCGATTGGGATACCCTTCAATTAGTTATATGAAGTATCTATTCTTGAGTAAGCTATCAAAGTCAGATGAGTATGAATTTAGGTGTCAGACTTGTATTCTGGCAAAAAGTCATCATGTATCTTCCCAAGAAAACTTAAATAAAAGTTATGTTCCTTTTGTAGAATAACAAAACAGACATATACTTGAGACAACTAGAGCCCTTCTAATCATAGCTCATGCCTCCAAACGATACTTAACGAATGTTGTGTGTACTGTCGTCTACCTCATGAATCAATTTCCATCTTAAGTTCTGGACTTTGACACTCTACTGCAAACACTTCGGTTCTTATGCTCCCTCCTTGGGTGTTTGGCTTAATATCATATGTTCATCTCCATAAAAATCTGAGGACTAAACTTAATCCTTATGTCGTCCGGTGTGTTTTCTTAGGCTACAAAACTCATAAAAAGGGTTATTAGTGCTATGATCCGGATATTCGGTGTCTGTACACCACAATGGATGTTACATTTCTAGATTTAGAAATGTCCTTCATAAATCGGGCTACTCGCTCTTTTCTTCAGGAGTAGAGAACGAGTGAAGAAAAGAATTGAATATTAGAAGATTGGCTAAACTAGGGCACAGTTGGGAACTCAGAACCTAACACCGAGCATGGAAACTTTAATTCAAAATCTAATACCAAGCTCCGGGAAACTCTTACTTTAATTATAATACCGAGCATGGGAACTCTAACTCAGAACATAATACTGAGCATGAGGGAAACTCTAACTCGAAACATAATACCGAGCATGGGGGGAACTCTAACTCAAAACATAATACCAAGTGTGGGAACGCTGAGCATGCCGAGCTTAAGTAAGAAAACTCAGATACAGAGCAAGTGAAAAGAAACTCGGACAGAAATGAGGAGAAGGACAAACTTGAGACCCCTCCTTACACGGTACGAAGCGACTATCTCCTGAGAATATTTCTAAGGTACATACTTTAAATCCTCCTTCAAATTTAAACATTTATATCTCTAAATTGTCTTTCAGATATAATCTAAGAAAACTACCAAACCGATACTCACCCGACCAAGAAAACAAAGGTGAGAAATACTCTGTTGCTCAACATGTGTCTGGTCGGAGACTCTCAGAACCCTTGAAGACCTTTGCACACAAGCTTTCTATCGAATGTATCCTTGAAACTGTACAAGAGGCTTTTAAATAATCATCAATGGACTCTGGCTACACAAGATGAGATGATTGCACTGCAAAAAAAATAACAAGTGGACTCTTGTTCTATTGCTCGAAGGAAAAACAACTATGGGGAACAAGTGGGCGTTCTCCATCAAGCAAAAGCAAATGAATCAATAGAAAGGTACAAAATAAGACTCATGGCAAAGGGATATACTCAAGTATTGATTATCAGGAGACATTATCGCCGCTAGCAAAACTAAACTTGATAGAACTAATTATTTCTCCTAAAAAAATCTCATTACAATATTCCCATCACTAAAAGAAAGGTGACAATATGCATTACAATAGCCATGTTCAAGAACATTTAATGAGCTATATGGAAAATATTTTTTGAGATTAAATTTTTATTTCTAAAAAATTTAGTTACTGATATATTTTCTTATGATATTTTATTTTTTGAAATAAAAAAAAATGAAGGTCCTACCAAATATTCGAACCTTGAAAACCAATAGGTCCTGCCAAAAATTCCAATAAACTTGTATGCTACCTTTGATGTGGGAGTCTTGGTCAAAAATTGTATGCTGCCTAGAGAATAATTTTCATTTTCAAGTGAAAACTTGTGAATTAAGGTTCAACTCAACAATCTTGATAATAGTTTTCGCAAAACGAACTTTTTGTTTTTTTCTTTGTAATGTCAATATATATTTCTGTAAACATAATGCTATGATTTTAGGACCAAGAACTTCTAGAAAAAAAAAAAAAAATCTAACTACGATTTTAATTGGATGGTCGTCTTTTTTGGCATCATTAATATCAATCTAATTTCCTGATACATATATTTTTTTCTTTTAATAGTTAACAGTTTTATATAGTTTACTTTATAATTTACAGATGGTTACGGTACATGAATTCGACAAATCTAATAATAACAATAATAATGGTGATATTGTTCATAATTTGTTTTATTATCTTTTTCAACTTTAACATCCCAAACAATGTTTGATATTATAGCTGATTAGTTGGAATTTTCAGTGCATGAGAAAACAATATATAGAAGCTCATATTTATAAATTTACATATTTCTTAATGCTTAAAAAAGGTTCAAGTTCAATTAATGGACCGACCCAATTGACTATTTTTCTTGGTATCATTTCTCTCATTTAAAATATATTATAGCAAACACCTGAAATTTAGTCAAGTTCATGCTCATGTTGAAGATAACAATTCTAAAAGCTTTGCTACTTATTGTTAAAATCAGTACATGAATGTCAAACAAGTATTATATATATATATATATATACCAATGTTGACAAAGAGTTCGTTGACACACTATTCATTATTGCCATGCAGAAGTGGCTATTTACAGCCATTGTTTAAACTTGCCAATCAAGCAAAATGATTTGCAACTTGTCCACGTGCTTCTGAACCTTGCAGGAGAGTGACGTTGGAAAGCCTACATTCATGCATTTGGTACATGCAAGTTGCTTTGCCTCTCAAATGCAATCTTCTAGAAAATTAATTGATTTTGTGAGCTTTGGACTATTAATTTATGGTCTCATATTAGCAATGAATTTTAACACGCCCCTTATTATTAACTAGCTTTTTTCTCATCGTACAATGAACGTGAACGTGGTTAAAATGATTATAAAATATATAATTTATTTTAATTTTTATTATAAAAAATAAAAATTATTTTAAAATAATTAGAATAAATTCTTAATAGTAAATAATATATATTATTAATAATAATTCATATAAAATGTATATTACATTTTACGAGTTATTATAGAAAAAAAAAATACTAACATAAAAATAATTGTTTAAAAATGTTCATATATTTACAACAGTAAGTTTTAAACATTATGCATGAAAAATAAAAAAATATAATATAATCATAGAATATAAAAATTAATATGAAAGAGTAAATAATTTCTGCATTTATTTAAATTTGATAATAAATAAAATATAATTTTTCTATTTTTATTTAATCTATACCATTTTTAAATATAAAATTTTAAATTTTAAAATACAAACTAAAACTTTTATCACCAATTTTTAAAATTTTTGAAAATCAAATTAAGACTATTTTTGTAAATATACAGAAAGTATATGTCTATTTTCGTCGAAAAATGTTTTCCCTCTATTCATACTTTTATATATAGTATAGATATATTTAATCCATTTTCTTGGAGTCATGCAGAGTTTTTTTTTTTTTCGAAATTCTTCTAGTTTTTCACTATTAAAATCTTTAGTGAAAATGTTTGTCAGTTGTTCTTCTATCTTTACCTGAATCACCTTAAACTCCTCTGTTAAAGATTTTTCACAAATAAAATGATATCACACCTCCACATGCTTTGTTTTAGCATAAAATACTGGGTTCAAGATTAAATAAATAATTGCCTGATTATCACAGTATATCAATATTAGATAATCAACTGGATTATCAACCAAATCATTAGCAGTCATTGTCATTTTTCTTAGTTTATTAGCAGTGCTTTTTTCTTTACTCATCTTTTTATTTTGTATTAAGCCTGCAAAATCAATATAATTTTCTTTTTAAATTGTTCAAATAGCTTCTTTGATTGTCTAAATTTATTTTATCTATGTGAAATCCAAACAAATTGTGATAAAAGCGTCTGAGAATCCATAAATTGTCTGTAGGAAATCAGTTCATTTGAGGATTTTAGTTCCTCTGGCACGCTTGCAATTACTAAAAAATAAAAATTAACCAACAACTGTATTTTTGAAAAAGTTTTTACTTTGTTATGTATCTTTGAAACAAAATTATTAGTCACTGTATTTTTGAAAATATTTTTCTTTTTCTTTTTGTATATTTATGAAAAAGTCCCTCTTTTGTTTGGTATCACAAATATTTGAATAAGTAGGTGCCGATAATCAGGTTGACAGTTTTGCTGATTAAAAAGAAAAAAAATCTTCACTTGCAAAATCATGGTTTGTTAGTTTTTATAGGGAAAAACTAAAGAAAAAAAAAAAGCTTGGTCGACATTAGGTGAAGAAGAAGACTTGGCTGACGTCAAAGGATTGGTTTTAACGGCAGAAGGAGGATCAAAGTAAATATTATAGATAATACAAAAAAGTACCATGTAATTAGACACATTTTCACTTAAAAGCTTGTGATTTTGTCATAACATTTAGAGGTATATGATTTCATTTTCTTACACTTTAATTCCGTATCAACAAATATCATCATTATTTTATAATAAAATTTTTACATAACACTCTTTTTCAATAATAAAAATATTTTATATATGATTTACCATCAATATAACTATTAAGATACTTTTAAAAATATTATAAATTTACTTTAAAATTTATTTTTTTTACTTTTAATAAAATTAAAAATACATCTTATTTTAATTTATTATGAATTTACTATAGTTAGTTGAATGCTATACTACTTAATAAATAATTTTGCTATTGAAAAGTCATATTATTTTAATATTACATCATATATTCTTAACAATATTATTGATTAAAATATTAAAATGTAAAAAGAATCAAACTATAAATACTCAAATGTTGCAGAAAATACACAATCTCTTAAGTGAAAAAAAAGTCTAACCACAAGATGTTTTATTATACTTTTCCCTAAAAATTATTATCACTATTATCATTTAGATTTTGATGAAAGAAACGGTCTAGAGTAAGCCCAAGAATTTCGAGAGAACACACGTAAGCATCATGAGTACCGGCTAAGGCATAGCTTTAGTAAAGAGCTTCTTCAAGAAAGTTGTAGTAGTCATGACAAAGAGATACCATTGAAAATTGAAAGAATTTTATTTGATAAAGTTAGTATTGAAAATTTTGTTTGATCAACACGTTTTTTGAAATTTTTTTTTACTATTTGATTTAATTGTGATAGCAACCCTAATAAAAATTAGATTTATGAGATAGCTTTGGTTGAAGAGCTCCCATCAAGTGATGTATGGGTCTAACTTTTGACAGCCTGCAAAGCGAGTTGCACATACAAATCAGTGCAATGCTTAGATGGGCTGAAATCACATCCTACTTTATAGAAGTCCATAACCAACCTATCTTTTATCGTTTTCTTATTTTTCGTAAAAAAATTATTTTTTTAAGAAACAATATATATATTATTTTCTTATATATATATATATATATAGAAAATAAAAATAAATATTTATTTTATTAAACAAGTGTTTTACATTTGAATTATCCTTTTCAAAGGATGTCTTTCTCCCATTATATATTGTCCAATTATATGAGACCCACGTGCATCTTCTCGCTGAAGTACGGTATGCGACTGACTGATAGGGCTGGGGCGTCCACGGTTAAGTTAACCTCACCATTGGGGTTTTTTTTTTTTTTTTTAACCTAACTTAAAAATTCAACTTTTAAATAAATTAAACCTAAAACTGAAATTATTTTAAATAAGCATTAAATAAAATTTAAGTATATATATCTACACAAATTAATTAAGTGATAAAATAATTTATATTGAAAAGTAATAAATAATATTCTCTCACTTAATTTTTTGAATATTATATATAATATAATAATTTAATACATATTAAATATAAACATGATATATTTTGAAGATAGTATACTATATTTGGTTCAATAAACTGAAATCATTGTTTTTTTAAAAAAAATTTAAAATCATAACCGAAATAAAAAATTCAAAAATTAGAAAATTTAAATTTAAATCTAAATCAACGGTTTGACTAACTGTGATTTTCATTTCAATATGATTTGTTTGATTGATATTTTAAAAGAAAGAGGTTTTTGTTCAAACTGTGAAGTATAACAAATTGGTTTAGCAATGACTTGGCTAAGAAAAGCATCAATCTTGATCGATTCTAAGGTTGCAATTAATTAATCTGAAGTGTTCGTGAAACTTGATGAAGATGGTCAAACGTTTGACACATACATTACAGAAATTCAGATTCGAGCCGCCACCCCTGATCGAGTTGTGAACCTTCCTCTTTCATTTCTTTAAAACCAAAAAAATTAATTAATGTGAATTAAGTGACCTCCAAACAAAATGCCAAAATCAAGTGTCTATTTTGTGAGCTTAATTATGCAAATTCAAAAATTACAAATCATGTAAACACAATCTTAATTATTTTCATTAATTAATGCATAAAAAGTTAAAAATTTATATAAGAGTCTAGAAATTAATTTCTAAGTTTATTTCTAGAGAAGTAAGATTAAGGTTTGATTTTCTTTCAATTTTATTTTTTTGGAAAAAAAGAAAAATATTTTACTAACTGTCATATTTATTTTATAGTTATTTAAAAATAATTTTAAAAAATATAATTAAAATTTTAAGATAAAACTAGATTGGACTGATAAAATTCATAAAGTTGAAAAAATAAATTAAAATAATTTTAAAATTAAAATTTAATTAATTGATAATCGAATTAAAATTCATAATAAAACTAATGATTTCTTCTAAAAAAATATATCATTGCAATTTTATAATAGCGATGTTCATGAACTTTTAATGAGCCATATGGACAATATTTTTGAGATTAAATTTTTGTTTCCAAAAAATTAATCAATGATATATTTCTTTAGGAATTTTTTTATGAAATTAGAAAAAAAAAGAAGAAGACCGTACCAAATATTCAAACCGTGAAAACCATGAATAGGTGGTCCTGCCCAGAAATTCCAGAAAACTTGTATGCTACCTATGAATGGTCAAGATTTGCGGTGAAGAGAAAGTTTTTTGGGTTCAAAATAGTAGTAACAAAATGCATGTGCTTGGCTTATGTCCAAATTAGTACGATTTTT
>CATIWM010621233.1:0-10712 GCA_949671775.1 Mallotus repandus
GTCAGGTACCTAAGTAAATATCAAGCAGCAAAGTTATGCTGACTTAACTGCATTCAGACAACAGATTTATGACATTTGTGGTATCCACTCACATAAAATCCACTTCTTCAACTAATTGCGAAAACAATACTGGAATTTCTCTAGTTAGGTTGTTGAAGCTGAAATCTTTACATTGATAAAGAAAACAGATATTCCGTAATAGAAAAGTGGCATAATTTTTGCAGCTATAATAAATATTTACTAGAGCTTTTAGTTCACCTAGGCAATTGGTAGATGCAAAATCTTGGTCTTAGTTGTGCATTTGAATAGAGAGTAGGGTAGCAGTGTAAGTTGTATCAATTATAGTAGAGGAAAACTCCTAAGATGGTAAACGTGAAAAAGTTTGGGATAGACCTTCTTGTTAGCTGTAAAATATTATTAGCGGCATAATATTAGGACTTGAAGATTACATAAGTTGTGTATATTCCTATTTTAGGTAGACTTCTATTTTAGTTCCTATTTTATAGGTATTATTACTGCAATAGTTATTTTCCTACTTTAGAATTCTTGTATATATAGGCAAGGCTGTAAATTACAGTAATGAGTACGAAAGTTTTTCCTCTCTTCCGTTCTTTTCTTATTCACAACAAACAGATTACCTCTTTTCTTCAGATTTCTTGTGTCCATTGGGTGTTCCATTTCAGCATTATCATTGGAATTTTCGGTTATTCAGTGTGAAACAGGAGTTTTAGAGAACAACTGGGTCTAAAATATACAAGTAAAAATCTAATCAAATAATTTGAAATCCAGTAAAATAACAGCAAGAATGACTGATCTCAATTATCTTGGGACCAAAAAAGTCCTAAATACATTAATAAACAGATCCACCAAAGCAGTAAACAAAATTTTGCAAGAAATCAAAAGTTAAACCTCCAATATTCCCTGGAACAGATCTAAAATCAGAAAACTTACAACAACTAAATCCAGAACATCCAGCATACAGACAAGTCAGATGTGTAATTTTATTGCAAGAAAATGAAGAGATATGTTCAAGCATCCAAGGGAAGAAAAGAGTAATCAAATTTTAAGATGATTGAACTTTGAAATGAATTGACCCCTATATTGAATATGCATCTCTCTGTTCAGTTTAACAGCTAATAATTACCTGACTTTCAATAGGAAGTTGGCTTGTGAGCAACCGTAGATAGTAGGCCAGCTTGTCATGAGATGTGATTATAATGCCTTCACCGCTCTTGTCAAATTGAGGTCTCCCAGCCCTTCCAAAGATCTAAACCGGTAACATAAGGAGAGCAGTTACAACACATAAAATATACAAGTAATTATTTTAGATGTATTAGAAAAGAAGTTTGAGTCAGACCTGCATAACATCAAGCATGCCTAGGTCTCGCCACCCACCAGCCTTTGGATCGTATAGTTGGGTCCCCTGCAAAAATGAAAAAAGATAAGAAAAATTAAGAAAAACAGCAAATGAAAACTATCAGATATTTATTAGGCTATAAAAATTATAACTGTTTTTTTAATTTATAAGACCATTGAGACTGCAACAACTTTGAGCGCATAGTAACATTATTTTGATATATTGCATTAGTTAAGTTTTCTTTGTCTACACTTTATACTCCATTGCAACACATTGCATGTTAGGTGTTGCAACAATAATAAAGTCAACTTTTTGTCTTCCAGACAAGTCGAATGCAAGGATATATTACTTGCAAAAACTTCTTAGTTTCCTTAATAGAAAAGACAGACACTGTGATCTTACTTAGAAACATAGTCTGAACAGTAAAAACTAAAGTAAAACGTAAATCTCAAAAACTGAACAAATGTGTTCCAAGATGTGGCAAAATATGTTAATAACTATATTCAAGTTTCAATTTCCACTTTTTCTATGCATGCAATGTTGGAGTAGTTGATGCAATAATAAAATTTGTTTAATGAGACTTAATAATATGCACAAACCTTAATTACAACAGTGTGAGCTGGCAGATTTACACCCCATGCCAAAGTTGCCGTGCAAACAAGTACCTGAAACGACAAATAGTACCATCTCAGAAAATTATATGAGCCAACTTCCTAAGTGCTAGGCTGGATGAGCTATACCTTCAAGAGTCCATCAGAGAAAAGCCGCTCAGTTAAAACCCTATCAGCACGTAACATCCCAGCATGATGAATGCCAATGGCAGATGCAAAAAGTTGAACAACATCTTTGTTTCTCGACTTAACAACCTCTTTCTGAAATGCATAAATTTGAAACAATATCAATAAACATGATTTAAGTCAATATGAGTACCAAATCTGGCCTAACCCTGAGCTGCACAAAGAACGAGGGCCATGTTACCTTAAATAAGGAAAATTGTGGATGATCATCATTCTTAAAGAGCTCCAAATCATCATACTTTTGAGCAAGCTCAACCTGTTTTGACATGACAATTCAACAGAATTTACAAGCAACAACTAATACAAAGAATATATCATTTAAGAAGCCTGCCAGCAAGCATACTAGTTTCTCGGCTGTTTTTGCTGTATCCTTTCGTGAATGAACAAAAACCATCGCCTGATGGCCTTGCC
The DNA here is from genome assembly GCA_949671775.1 of Mallotus repandus. Classification (NCBI taxonomy): domain Eukaryota; kingdom Viridiplantae; phylum Streptophyta; class Magnoliopsida; order Malpighiales; family Euphorbiaceae; genus Mallotus; species Mallotus repandus. Next base: position 2,566 of record CATIWM010621233.1, read on the forward strand.
TTAATGAATCAACAACCTGGAACATATTGTATTATTAGTTCCCTCAATTGCCAACCTCAGAGCTACACTATATTAAGAGATGGAAAGAAAAGCCCACATCAAAACAAAAGAAAAAATTCCTAATAAGAAAAATTTTCAACTAGTTACCTTCCTGTAACAAATATCATTCAACAAGTCATTCCGGGTTGCAAAGTTCTGCTCACTAATTCCAATATACTGTTGTGCAAGAGGCACGGGCCTATAACTAGAATCAAAGAAGAAGAGGCCAGTCTCTGAATTCACCCTAAGAAATTGAGCAACCTAGAAAAATTCAAGTGTGCATGTTTCAAAATTCGGGCAGTTAAGTTTAAATAAGAAAAGATATCATTGTATTGGAGAATAACCTCTAAATAATTTGGCAAAGTGGCCGAAAGTCCTACAATGCGTATCATTGACTGCGTTGATTCCACCTGTCAAACAAGAACAGAAAAAAGTACAAAAAGATCACTAAATTTCAAGATCACTCACATATGTAGGTAAAATTTAATCGCACAGATACCACAATCAAAAATATTTCGCTCAAGCCCTGAAAAAATATGTTTCAGAGCAACTGTCATTAGGCATAGACAAAAGCTCATTTTCCATCAAACTGGCACTGAAACTGAAGCAACATTGATGGAGATCATACATTAAGTACATTCTGAATCATTGACAAGTATGCTTGCTAGTTACCATAATGCTAGTTCAAGAAGTGTTTACCTGGCGCAGTGTCCTCGCAACAAGTGCCTCTATCACAGGGCCTCTATCATCATTCAAAAGATGTACTTCATCAATAATTAGGAGCTTCACCAGCATTGAAAGTGACATGTCACTGCTTTTACGAGTAATGACATCCCATTTCTCAGGTGTTGTTACTATCATCTGTACCAAAGAAATATTAGAAGAGGGAAACCATTAGCTCTGGCACGAGGTATAGACACTGCAAGAGCATGATATACATGCATAACAAAGGAATAAATATGCAACCTGAGTTTCTTCAAGTTCATTCTTAGACAGCTGCATGTCCCCAGTAAGTTCTCTCACAACCATATTCAGTGGAGATAAACGATGGCTAAATGTTGATGTGACCTCTGCAGCTAATGCCTAGGAAAAGAATCATGAGAAATAAGCAGCCTGCCCAACCCAAACCCGCAGAAAGAGAGAATAGGAAGGACAGGGGTGAGGAGAGAGAGAGATGACCTCAAGGATGCAAAACAGTGGACATGTGGGTATACCTTCATAGGAGCAACATAAACAATCTTGAATTCATCTTTGTGCAAGTAACCATCCTTGAAGTGCTGTCCAATCTATAGGCAGGGAAGAACCCATTAGCCAAATAAGTCCCTAAGATATGATAGCATGCAACATTATGAACTCCAACTTCTAGATTCTATAGCTGACTACTATGTAGACAAAACTGGCTAACTTTTATGTACCATAGTAGAAACTGAACATAATATTTGATGCCAACAATTGCACCAATAGGATAAACTATATTAAACAGACAAAAAGCTATACAGAAAAGGAATGTCCCCAGAGCATGAAAAGAAGTGGCATCTCAAAGAAGATACCAAAAAAACATTTCAAAGACTTAGAAAATCAGTTCTTCATCCTGCATTGGATCATTTCTCTAGTTTGCACAAACATCATCCATCATGTTTCAATGATCTGCACAGTTGATAATAATTTGTTGAGACTATTAAAAAGTGATGTTGAAATTTTGGATTATATATCAGATAATGATATGTTAAACATTGGTTTTGAATTCAATGGTTGAATTGAGCAAAAATTGTAAACCATATTTACGCAAGCATTATCTCAGCCCTTCAATCACATATCATTTTGTATAAGAGAAATGTCATTTCAAGGAACAAATATAACACAGACCACTTACTGCATACCTCATGCAAAATAGAAATCATGGCAATATTTGTTTTGCCAGCTCCTGTTGGTGCACAAACCTGCAAGAGTACATATGGTTGATCTGTAAACCGATGCATGCTCAAACAATTTATCAACTCAAAACTAAAATTCACTGCCAGCAACAAGAAATTCAACCCAAGAAATTTAAAATTTCCAAATTCAAAACATTACAAATCCATCAGACTTCGCAACTTTAGCTGCAAATCTTTGCATTTGCAGATGTTTCTTCTTTCTCTTATTTGGTGCTCAAAGTTTGTCTTTACATCATTTCTCTCCTGACACCAAAATCCCACCTTTATTTCCCTTTTCTTTACAAATTCATTTATTATTTAAATTCTGTAAGCCATAAATTTTTTATTTTTACATGGATAAAAGAAAATGAACATGGACAATATCTATATTTCAAGCTTCACACAGAAGCAATCACCAGGCTACTGCTCGGTAGTTGTTGCAAACCAAGTTAAAGATAAAATTGAAACTAAATAAGAGTGGATTCATCGCTTATAGACCATACTTGAAACCAATATATGTAATGCTTACAAGTGGTTCTTTATAACTCAACAACATAAGAACATAATTCTATTGATCAGCAATGTAACTCAAATCTTCACAAATACAGCAAAAATGTTAGTAGAACCACAGAATAGAAGACTCACAAGTATATTCTCATTAGTGTAATAAACAGTTTGAAATATCCTGCTCTGGATACGGTTCAGAGATTTGTATCCATGAAAGGCAGCTTGAGCAAAATCATCCAACTCCTTAATCTCAATCTGAAATATATCACAAGGATAGGAACATATTAAACACATGAAGATCGTTTCTTTTCAGATAAGAAAAAACAAAAAAAAAAAATATATATATATATATATATATAATGAAGATTAATCACAGCAGCCTTCCCATGCAGACAACTTGAAAGAAGAAACAGTAAGAAATATAGACGCAACTTATATGCTAATTGTAAAGACAACAGTCACAATAAGTCCCCTAAATTGGATGACCCTATCCCATTGTAAAGACAAGAAGGCTATTAGACATTGTTGTACATTCAAGTAACATTTTTAACAAATACCTCCTAGAAGTATCAATTATCACTGGTATCTAATTATCATCTTACTAAATAACTGTTACAAAATTTTCATCCTAGCTACCACCAAAGTTATAGTTTCTGCCATTTCATTTGCAGGTCCCTTTTTGCATGCACAAAATGCAGGTTTGCAATATGGCAGAAAACCGTTACACCCAGAAAATTGTAGCTTCTTAGAGCTGATAATTTGCATATCTTTAGATTCTGCATAATGTAATATTTGAGCTTCATGGAAATTTTAGTGCAGTGATTCTAAAAGTATATAAGAGAATGTAAGGTAAAATCACCTCCATGCAGCCTATTGTAAGTTGCAACATGAATACATGATTAAAACCAAACAAGCACAGATGTTGAGCAATTATTTAACTCTGACATGTCATAAATAATTTTCACAAAAATATAGGGAGAATGGGTTAGAAATGTCTCTCTTATCAGATGCCAGAATCTCAAAATTCAGTCAGCAGGATGTCAGGATCATAAAGGTATCAAAGGGACCTAAGTGATAGACAAAAATAAAACAAAAAACCATGCAATTTGATTAAAGATAAGACTTCATGGTAGTCCTTCCTTTCACAACACAAACAAACTAATTTTCAAATCAAATGTGAAGTTCTCCAGAAATTTTACCAATCTGTCCATGGCTAGTGGCCAAAAAAAAAAAATTGAAGGGAACTTGCATCTATCCTTCTTTTTACCAGCTAAAAATCTTATCACCAATCATTTATGCCAGTTAATAACCTTTCATACGAGAAAATGTCAATGATGAAGCATGGCTACAACAAATCTGTAAAAAATTACCAGCTTCTCTCCAGGTTTCATTTGTGCAGTTGGTTTTGGAGGGATGATAACTTCCTCATAGCCCTTGTAATGTTTCCTGACAGTACCTTGAGGAAGAGCAGTTACTGACAATGACAGGGGCCCTGGGCCAGACCCAATTAGATCGTCAATTGGTTTTTTCCTCTCGCTTGCTTGAAGTAGAGAAGAAAAACTTGCAACTGATGCATCATTTTCAACTCCATGTTCTATTCCACGTCTATGTCGCTTTTCCTCCTTGCGACGAAGCTTATCAATTTGCTTTTCTGTTTCCGTTTGGACAGTAACCTAAAACAGAGGCAGGAATGTGACTTTTTGGTGAAATTTAGCCTTCAAATGACTAAGATTTAATTACATGCAAACACATGAACAGAACTATATTGATGATACCTGGGTGCCATAACTAGGCATACGTGATTGAGCGCTTGACGTTATTTTTTCTGATTTCAGTACTGATAAACCACGACGGATAGCATCAACAAGTTCATTGCGATGCTGGAAAAGAAACAGAATATCTCAACAACAGAGCCTAAAAATATTTTCTGAGCTAAATTCTGATGCATTCAATGATAAGTAATGCGATGTTATATGCATGCACATGTATGTGTGAGAAAGAGAAAGAAATGAAAATGCCAGTTCCAGAATTAAAAAAAAAGGTGTTTTGAGTTCAGTAACATTTGAATTTCAGTCAAGAACTTTCAGTATTTTTGTTAGCACTAATTCCTACATAAACCTATCACATTATTAAAAATGAGATAAACCCTGTTGGCATTTCGAGGAAGATAAACAAAAATGAAATTAGAAACAAAGCAATTCATTCAATTTTGTGCAGCTTACTAAAAAAGGTAGAGCTATAATTCCTCAAAATAACATCACGAAATCACTTATCAGAACAATAAGATAGTTTATGAATAACAATAGATAGTTACAAGTATAGTTAATATCCTTACCGATATAAGATCTTGAACAGTTTCAAATGCACTATCCCCAACAAGATCCAACAAGTCACTAGCTATCTATCAGACAGACAGAAAATTATTAAAATCTTGGTTGTGATGAAATTCATGCTCAAAGTTAAGAAATTTAGAGAATAGTAAGTATTAGCCAGTACCTCTTCACCAGGTTTATCTGAATCAAGTACACGGCAGATAGCCGTTGCCAGATCATCTCGGGAAAGCTGCGAAGTGCTTTTTCTAATTATATGGTCACATGCATCTCTTAGCCAACTTAAATCATATTTCCCACTGTCAGCAACAGAATTTGTGTGATCATGATCATGATCATGCCATCCATCCTGAAATAAAGGAGGACCAGTACTTCCATCACCCAATAGATCCTCATCTTCCAAAGTAACATCCACCAGAAACCTGGCTGGGGCATGGAAATCAAGGTCAGCTCCAAACTCAAGATCATCACCCATCCCATCAACATGGTCTGAAACAAGTGCAGGCCCATGGTTCCTTGGTTGCAAATTGAAAAGCCTGTGAGCTAGAGTCGCAACTTTCTGGAGGTTAGCATCTGAAACTCCATGACCAATAATTTTCTGCAATTCTGATCTGCATTTCAAAATTACTTACCACCATTGTAACTCCTGAATACTTGCTACAATAACATCATATCATAATAGTTTTGCATAAATAAATCCAACACAAGTGCACTACAGTCATTACATTAAAAAGAATAAAATTGAGAACCAAAAACTTGTGAAAGAGGATAATTCTATATGCTATGCTCCATGAGCACTTACTTTGTTTTACATGAAAAACGAAGTCCATGTTATACTGTTATAGTATCAACACACTCTCGCCAATAATTTCTCATGATGCAATGATACAAACTTCATGTTATGGAACCTTTGGATTCATCTCCCAGTTCTATCTAAATTTGTCTCTTCCCCCTTTTTTTTCATTACCTGTCTATTATAACCCACAACAGCCTTACGCTACACATTACCTGACCCAATTCAAACACAGTAATTCCGCCAATTCTTAGAGGAAAGGTCCTTGAACATGACTCACTTAAACCCATCTCAATTTCCTTAAGTTCTCAATGCTGCTATAGATAAATAGCTCATATTTAAAATTCCCTGCACTAAACACATTTTGATCAAACAAATTTCCATTCTTTATACACTATCCAAAAATCACATTCCACCAGAATAAAATGAAGCATGGAACCCTGACAGTAAAAGCTCTTACTTCTTCTTAAGAACATCAGAATCAAAATTATCCTCCTTGCCTGGCCCAGGTCCCGTAAATAGACCATAGGCAGTTAGTGCCACTTCACGAAATGCCTCAGGAGGAACCTCTGCATTAATTAACTCCACTACTGCCCCGATAAACTGCTTGTAAGCTTGTCTCACTTCTGTTGAAGCTGCTTCACAATTTCCAGTTGAATTTACTTTAAAAAAATCATTATATATAAATACCACAATCCACTAATACTTCACACAGTATAATACCTTCTTCCCATCGATCAACTATCTTCCTGGCAAGCTCCGACTCGTCAAGTGAATTTGCATTACTACATAACCACACACACATACAGAAGAAAAAATCAGCTAACCGACGATTTCAAGTTAATCAATAAGTATTGTAGTGTCTTGTTTCCAGTAGTGATCAATTAACAAAAATTACGGTATTAGCGACCAAGTACAACATCTGATTTTCTTTATAAAATTTTCCTTGGTGTTTTCTAGCAAAACAAACAGTTTATCATAAATGATTACTTGCGAGGCTTGAGGCTGTTTTGAAGGATGATCTTGCGGCTGATATAGGCTTGGTCGACATCGAACGGGTCTCTTAGAGAGTTTGTTAAGCGAGGCAGCTGCATTAACATTTCTTCTTTTCTTTTTTTTTCGTCCCTGTGTATGGAAGGATTCTGAAACCTAGGAATTGAGAGCTTGATTGTGGTGTAGAACAAAAAAAATGGTGGCAAGCGAAGAAGCGGTGGGGAAGGAAAAGAGCAAGTAGCGAGAAAAATGGTGAAATTTTACGAGTCTGGTATTTATATCTGAAAGTTTGGGTAAATTACATTTTACCCATCTGAAAGTTTGGGTAAATTACATTTTACATTAATTTGAAAAAATATTTATCCATTCCTGAAAAAAAAAAAAATATTTCATTTTTATAGAAAGGCTAATGAATGTTAAAATAAGTAAATATTATAAATAAATAAATATTTTTTAAATATTAAAGATGAAGTAGTGCAATATGATAAAATATAGAGAAAAATTGTAATTTATCCTTAAGTTCTGGGAGTAAAGGAAAGAAAAAAAAGAATGAAGTGGTACGACTCTAAATCGATTTTTTTTTTTTTTTTGAGTTTGAGATCTTTGAGCTGAAGTTTGGCCCGTTTAAAATTACTAGTTTTTTTACGGGCGTTGTACGTGATTTATATTATTATTAAATAAATATATTTATAATATTAAGTTAAAAAGTAAAATTACTAAAAATAATAATAAATATAAAATGGTTAAATAAATAAGAAAATAAACAAAAACAATTGTGAAAAAATAAAATCTTTATTTCAAAATTTTTTTTGCTTCCATTATTTTACAATACAAATATATATTCATTATTGATCACATAGTAAACAAATTAAAATAAAACAATAAAATAAATATGAAATATGAAAGAACAAACTTTTTTTTCTGAATTATTTGTGAGTTGCAATATTGCATTTATGAATATAAAATAGAAAATAAATATATATTAATTTTTTTCAATTTTAATAGTTAGAGTGAATTTTATATCTATTAAATGTTTTCAAATAGTAAGTTTCCAATGACATATAATTAGATTACACATATCCATATTTAAATTTTTTAGCCTACCAAAAAATAGATACAGTACTTAATAATAACAAACTATAAAAAACTAAATATAAAAAATACAAAAATTTGGTTTGCTATTAATATGTTTTATTTAAAAATTAAATTGGGTAATACTTATTATCTAATTTTTAATTTTATATCTAAATAATATTTTTTTGATAAAATAACTAAATAATATTAATAAAAAGAAAAGTAATTCATAAATAAAGTTTTAAACATAACAAAATTTTTAAATTTTATAACTCAATAATTTTATTAGTTACTTATATATTTAACATGTTTAGATATAAAATATGTTTATAAATTAAATTATTTTACTAATTATTTACAAATTTAAAATTTAAAATATCTATATAATATAAAATAAAAGTCTACTGTTAGTATTAGTATAAATTAAACTACTTTCTTTATTATTTTATAAAAATTCAAAATACATATTTAACTTAAAATAGAAGTTTATTTTTTTCA
>CATIWM010621255.1:0-18729 GCA_949671775.1 Mallotus repandus
AAAACAAATAAACATGCAAATCATGCAAAAAGTGCCTAATTGAAGAAAAACTAAACAAAAGAATCATAAATGTAATTGAACTTACACCTAAACCTAATGCTTTGAGTGCTTAAAACAATGCATTTTTCACACTCATCACCGATAATCCAACATAACCTAATACACAGTTTGTACTATAGTCCTTTTGTCACATGATATCTTGATTGAACATGAGGCATGGATTATGTCATCCTTATATTGTTCAATCATGTTATTTCTAGATCCCAAGTAGGCTGATACTGATAACTCTTTGTCATTCTAGCATGGTCATTCATTTCTCTTCAGTTTAACTCATCTAGGGGCCCAAGAAATTTCTTCTCAAAATAACAAAGGGGCAAATTCCATCTTAACCACTCACATCCCTCACATAACTCATTCTACATCCAATCACAACCTAATTTACCATCTGGTTAAAGATGGTGTAAGGATGTGTTAAAATACATAACTTATCATGCAGGAAACCATAGTGATCTCATGTCAGAGGACTCAAATAATACTACTGTGATGAGAATCACCTATAACAATAATCCATGTAGTATTCTCATAGTGGGTCGATCTAGTACATCATTTCTCCAAATATGTACCTATGAGTTTGATTTAATATCTCATATACATGAATAGTAAACTTAATCATCAATAAATCTCATACTAGTATTTATTCATTGTTGTTCCCACACTAATAATCGACTAGGGATATTTAGATTAGAATTCAATTATCACATAAGAGTTTTACTATCAAGTCACGTACTTGATGATCTTAGTAGAATTAACTAATCAAGGATAATACTAGAATTAATTAGTAATAAAAAAAATGCATGTTTATTAATAAAATGGAAATATGACTAAGTTTAAATATGGCCATTACTTAATTGGCCTAGGGCATATCACTAACAATATCCAACTTGCACTAAGCCCAATCAATACTGTATCTTATACCCATTGACCTAATATGACTCTCATGCTTAGCATGTGGAAGAGGCTTAGTTAGTAGATCAGCAACATTGTCATCTATTGGTACTCTGTATATCTTCATATCACCTCTCTCAAGGATTTCTTTAATGAGATGATTGTGCCTGAGATTATGTTTGGATCGCTGATGTGATCTAGGTTCCTTAGCCTATGTTATGGCTCAATTGTTATCACAATATAAGCCCACTAGATCTAATATACTGGGTACAACTCCCAATCTGGCTATAACTTCTTGATCCAAACAACTTCCTAGGCTACATCAGAGGTAGCTATGTACTCATCTTATGTTGTAGAATCAATAATGGTATCTTGCTTTGAACTTCTCCAGTTCACTGCACCTCCATTAAAACAAAACACATAACCTGACTCTGATTGAAAGTCATCCTTTTCGGATTGGAAGCTAACATCTATGTAACCATTTACAACTAGCTCATCTTCATGCCCACCCTACAGTAAAAATGCATCCTTAGTCCTTTTTAAGTACTTAAGGAAATTCTTAACTACTATCTGGTGACTTTCACCTAGGTTTGACTAGTATCTGCTTGTTATGCTCAAAGCATATGAGGCATATGGTTGAGTGCACAACATGGCATACATGATAGATCCAATAGCAAAAGCATACAGAATTTTACTCATACGATCTCGCTTATCTTATGTCATTGGACACTGAGTCTTGGTAATACTAATGTCATGAGACATTGGCAAGAACCCTCTCTTCTAGTTTTGCATACTAAACCTATTCAATACCTTGTCAATGTAAGTTCTTTGACTTAGGCCAATAAGCCTCTTAGATCTGTCTCTATAGATCTTAATGCTTAAAATATAGGCAGCTTCACCTAAGTCTTTCATTGAGAAATAATTTCCTAACCATGATTTAACAATTTATAAAGTAGGAATATCATTTCCAATGAGTAATATGTCATCAACATATAGCACAAGAAAAACTATTGCACTCCCACTAACTTTCTTGTAAACACAAAGTTCATCTTCATTCTTGATGAATCCAAACTCTTTGACTACTTCATTAAAATGAAGATTCCAACTCTGAGAATCTTGCTTCAATCCATAAATGGATCTTTGAAGCTTACAAACCTTTCCAGAATTCTCACGATTGACAAAACCCTCTGGTTGTGTCATGTACACATCCTCCATGAGGTTTCGATTAAGAAATGCTATTTTGACATCCATTTGCCATATCTCATAATCATAGTATGCAGCTATGGCAAGGAGAATTCCAATGGACTTAAGCATATCAACTAGTGAAAAGATTTCATCATTGTCTATACCATGTGTTTGCTTAAAACCCTTTACAACCAGTATTGCTTTAAAAGTATGCACATTGCCATCCTATCATTTTTCTTTTTGAAAACCAATTTGCACCCAATAGTTTTTAAACATTTAGGTGGATTAATTAAAGTCGATACTTATTTATCATACATGGATTGCATTTCTGATTTCATGGCTTCTAACCATTTCTTAGAGTCTGGACTAACCATGGCCTCTTGGCAGGTTGTGGGCTCACTTTGATCCACAATCAACGCATCATTATTATGCATTATGAGAAATCCATATCTCTAAGGATTATGCCGTGTCCTACAAGATTGTTTAGGAACTTGTGGTACTTATGTAGATTCAATAGTTACTTATTGATCTAGTTCAAGTTCCATATATTGTATAATGTTATTTTGTGCATCTTGAATTTCTTCAACTTGTACTTTACTCCCACTAGTTCCTTTGAAAATATGTTCTCTTTCCAAAAGACACCATCCCGAGCAACAAACACTTTGTTCTTAGGAGCATTATAAAAGTAATATCCTTTAGTTTCTTTAGGATATTCCATAAAAGGAATTTTTCTGATTTAGGTGCTAATTTATCTGAAATTTGACATAAGCCTTACATTCCCAAATCCTAAGAAAAGATAATCTGGGAGTTTTCCCATTCCATATATCATATGGTGTATTTTCAACTGCTTTTGATGGAACTCTGTTTAAAGGCAATGCATCAATTTTTTTAGCATACCCCCAAAAGGAGATTAGAAGATCTGACTGACTCATGATAGATCGAACCATATCCAATAGAGTTCGATTTCTCCGTTCAGACACACCATTCCATTGTGGTGTTCCAAGGGGAGTTAATTTTAAAAATATTCCACAATCTATAAGATGATCAATAAATTCTTGGCTTAAATATTGACCACCTAGATATGATCTTAGTGCTTTAATATTCTTACCAAGTTGATTTTGTACTTCATTTTTGAAAAATTTGAACATTTCAAAAGATTCAGATTTGTGTTTCATTAGATAGACATAGCCATATTTACTGAAATCATCAATAGAACTTAATGGACCACACATCAAAATACATAAGGTCCAACAAGTCATTTGCCCTTTCACTATGTCCAGTAAAGGGTGTCTTACTCATTTTTCCCAATAAACAAGATTCATAAGTTTCATATGATTCAAAATAAAATGAATTCAAAAGTCCATGTTGGTGGAGCTTTGATATGCATTTCTCATTAACGTGGCCTAAATGACAATGCCAAAGATAGGTTGTGTTTAAATCATTAGATTTAAACTTCTTTGTATCTATGTTATAGATGGACTTTTTATTGGTGTCTTTAATGTCTAAGACATAAAGACTATGATTCTGTGGAGCATATCCATAGAAAATGTTATCATGATAAATTGAGTAGTTATTATTCCTAATAATAAATTCAAAACCATTCTTGTCAAAAAAAGAAACAAAAATGATAGTCCTGCCCATAGAAGGTATATAATAACAAATGTTCAAACTCTAAACAAGTCCACTGGACAAAGTTAAATCATAAGTTCCTATAGCTAAAGCTGCAACTCTTGCTCCATTTCCAACTTGTAGGTCCACATTGCCTTTAGCCAAAATTCTACTCCTTTTTAAACCCTGCACATTAGTACAAATGTGTGATCCAGAACCGGTATCTAATACCCAAGAATTAGAAGTAGATAAATTGACCTTTATAACATGAATACCTGAAGAGGTAGTTGTACTACCCTTCTTCATATCATCAACATAGAGGTTGCAATTTCTTTTCCAATGGCCTAGCTCATTGCAGAAATAGCATGTTTCCTCCTTAGGTGGTTTTGCCTGGGGTGCAGGTTTAGGCTTGGGCTTGGGCTTGGGCTTCTGAATGCCTTTAAAAGCCTTACTCTTACCTTTACCTGTTCCTATCCTTTTCATACCTTTCCCTTTATTGACCATTAGAACATCCTTGGTAGTCTTGATGTTCTTTTCAGCAGTCTTAAGAATCCCATGCAATTCAGAAATAGTTTTATTCATGCCATGCATGTTACAGTTCATGACAAACCAATCATATAGTTCTAGCAAAGACTGAAGAATAATATCAATAGCCAATTCTTACTCAATCTTAAGACCAAGCCTTTCCAAATCTTCAAGATGACCTTTCATCTTAAAAATATAGCGAGCCACTGAGCTGCCAACAGTCAACTTCCAATAAAGTAGTGCCTTTATAGTGCTAAACCTTGAGATGGCAAATTATGGAATAAGCATCCATCTCCATTAGTTACTTTTGGAGATTTCAATCCATACATCTGAGCATGAGGCAAGTGACATCTATAGAATTATTAAGATTCTTACTATGAGCATCCTTTTGAGCTCTAGGAGCATTAGCAACTGGTTCGTCAAGAATAGGTTGGTCAAGGATATATTCCTTTCTTTCTTACTTAAGAACAATTCTTAAGCTTCTGTACCAATCAAGGAAGTTAGTCCCATTAAGGTTATCCTTCTCAAGGATCAATCGCAGTGACAAATTAGATGTTGTGTTTGATGCCATTATCTACAACAAATATATATACAGTGTGTTCACTATTTTATCAAGCTATTTTGATGAGGCATAGTTAGAAATCCTAAAAAAATTTATTCAAATTAATAACCCTCAAGTTAACTTTTAAATTATAGTTGATCAAGATCCATATTTCACCATACTTTAAGCTTTGGCTCATCGCCTAAAGATATGGATATTTAGGTAGGTAACTCTTACCAATTACATCTCATGTCCTGGCTAGAAATCCCATATGATGCCCTAGGTCCAAAACCCTTTTGATGACATAGTTAAGTCAAACCATAACAAAAATTTGGCAATCACTATTTTCCAACTTGCCTTCCTTAGATGATTTAGTAGACCCTGCTTTGGCAGACCCATATATAATAATCTAAGGCTTGACAAGTGTTTGATTTTGTGGGAGGCATTATTGTCACTTAATATTGGATGAGGGTTCCCATTTCTTTTACCTTGTTTGGATATTATTACGTTGTAAACATACATCACATGTATAGTATCTCATACATAACATAATAATAAAGCAATAAAGTAAACGTGACATAGCATGGCCCAAATCTAGTTTGATCTTCGTAAGCCAATATGAAGATCAATGGTCAATCCTAGGTAAAAAGACATCCTTCATTTTGAGCCTTTCACCTTGGATGTCCACTTTGAGTTTCCACCTTGGATCTCCATCCTTGGTCTCCTTTTGTGTCTCCATGTTGGATCTTCATTTACATTACATTACATTACAAGTTGTAATCTATACTATTCTATTACTACTTAATAAAAAGAAATTACAACAAAAATCCAATTACAATAAAAATCCAATCACATTGGTCTTAAGGGCCATACCATGCACCATGCATTTTTACACTAAACACATAGAGCATAATGATTTAATTTTTTATTAAAATCGGTTATTATGATGAGAATAATTTATGTGTCTAATGCATTCGGGGTCCTAGGGGCAGCGCCCCTGGTGGCGGTCCCGCTAGCTAAATAGCGGGTGGGGTTCAAGGGGACAACGCCCCTTACAGGGAACCGAGGGCAGCACACTCGAAAGGTAAATGATTTACCACAACTCTTTGAATGAGTAGTTGCAAAATCCCTAAACCATTGTAATCATATTACACTTCATTAGTATGTTCAAAACATGTTAATTTCGTTCAATACTTAAATAAGAACGCCATCAACTTTTGCATATATATTTTGTAAATATGCACTTAGGCATGGCCATGTGTCAAAATGCGCATGGCCAAGTGCACTGTATGTGCTCGCAGGCATGGCCATGTGCAAAATACGCATGGCTATGTGCATTGTATGTGCTCGTAGGCATGGCCATGTGCAGGAGTGCGCACAGCCAAGTGCAACACAAAATCTGTGTATTTCAAAATAGGCATGGCCGTGTGCCCTTTTACACCCAAATTTTTTCTTCGAAAACAATATGTATTTTCCAAAAATTCATACTACAAACAGTGTTTAATCATATTAAACAACCAAAGACATTAATCCAATTAATGTACATAATTGTTTTCGATATGGATTGTTTAAATCATCACATAAAAACATTTAAATGAAATTTTGAAAACACTTTTCAAAATCAAATATACCACATATATTTGAAAACTTGTTTTTTATAACCCATGTATATATCAAAAATCAATCTAATCGAATTACAAGTGGCTCTGATACCACTGTTGGATTTTTGTGATGCAAAATGCAGCAGAAATAAAACTTTTAACTAAAAAAACCCATAACCTGGATCCATGTAATTCAACTAGATCGATTGAGAGGGTTTCCAAAATCTTACCAAGACGATTCAAGGCTAGATCATTGGAAGGAAGAGAGGGGGTTCACACCAGTGACAACCTACCTCGAGCTTTACGTATTCCTTTGTCAGATTGAGACATCACCACATGAACAAGGTGATCCAAAGCGGTGTTAGTGTGCTTGCACCTTTGTTGTCTCACAATACTTTTCTCTCTATGTGTTTGTCTTACAAGAAGTAGTAAAGGAAGAAGGAAAATGTGGCTTAACCTAAACTCTAGAGAATGAGATGTATTTATAGCCATCCTTTTTAGGGTTTCATACACCTCCACTTACCAAAACAGTTTTGGTAAGTTTAAACTTCTTTTTCTATAATGATTCTATTTCCAAATTAGAGTCATTTTCTATTTATTTTAGATAACTTTTACCTAAAATAAATTAGGAAATAAATAAATAAATACTAACACACACACACACACACACATATATATATATCTACTTATTTATTTAATCTTCCATAGAGATAACTATTGGGCTAATTAACCCAAGTCTGCTTTAGGCATGTTCTAAGTGTGTGACCCTGTAGGCTCACACAACATTGGCAATGAACCTAAAATTTTCATTTTAGCCCACAAGTCATAATTGGTCTCTAGCAAGACATTATGACTACCTAAGTTATGTGAAGGCCGATAATCCGACATAACCTAATATACAATGTGTACTATAGTCCTTTTTTCACATGATATCCTGATTGAACATAAGGCATAGATTACGTAATCCTTATATTATTCAATCATATTGTTTCGCGATCTCAAGTATACTGATATTGATAACTCTTTATCATTCTAGTATGGCCATGCATTTTTCTTCAATCTAACTCATTAAGGGGCCCAATAGATATCTTCTCAAAATAACTAATGTACAAATTTCATCTTAATCATTCACATTCCTCACACAACTCATTCTATATCCAATCACAACCTGTTTTACCATTCGGTTAAAGTATGGTGTAGGGATGTGTCAAAATACAGAACTTATCATGCAGGAAACCATGGTGATCTCAGGTCAGAGGACTCAAATAATACTACAGTGATGAGAATTTACCTATAACAATAATCCATGTGATATTCTCATAGTGGGTCGATCCAATACATTATTTCTCCAAATATGCACCTATGAGTTTGACTTAATATCTATAATCAATAAAAATTAATTATCAGTCAACCTCATACTAGTCCTTATTCATAATTGTTCCCACAATAATAATCGATTAGGGATATTTAGATTAGAATTCAAGTATCACCTAAGAGTTTTACTATCAAGTCACGTACTTGATGATCTTAGGTAGAATTAACCAATCAAGGATAATATTAGAATTAGCTAGTAACAATAAAATGCCTCTTTATTAATAAAATTGAAGTATGACAAAGTTAAAATATTGCCATTACATAATTGGGCTAGGGCATATCATTAATAACTTGTTCCTCTTCCAGCACTGGTGTCAACAGTTGCTCCTGATGCTTACTAAATAAATGCAAGTAAAACAACAATAAATCTCAAACAAATATAAAAACTCAATTCCAATAAAAAGCAATACAAAAAGAAACTAAAATAAACATTTCCTACATACAACTTTTTCTATTATGGCCAATTTGGTGACAATTTCCACATACAATCCTAATGCCTTTCCTAGACAGCTTCCCAACAGTAATGTGCTTTTGAGGTTCATTTTGAGCTCTAATCCTATTAGTTTTAGGTCCACCCGGCATCTTAATGACTGAAGGGGGCTCAATTGGCATAAATTGGTCATATTTCATGAAAATAAAACCAGGCATAGGTTGCATTGGGTATTGGTAAGTTGCCACATACTTTGACTTGTGATACAAAGTTGAGATTTAAGATAGAGGATCAGTTCTTGCATATTCCAAGGCATGAGAGCATGGGATGCTAGTGAGATCCCATGCTCTGTATGTACATAACTTCTTATCAAGAAAAATAGTGTGCCTATCAGGTCCATCACTGATTTCATAACCTGATTCCCCATTAAAAAGCACACTACAGCCACAAGCAATACTCCTATTTTCTTAAAAAATATCCATGCATTCAGAACTCCAATTTGTATTCCTTTTATCAACTAAAGACTTATTAACTCCTAACCTTTATAATGCAACACTTCTGATTTCATCAAGCATCGAGATGATTGGCTTAAATCTAGCCTTAAAAATGGCAGAGTTGAATGCTTCACACATTTTATTGTCCACTACGTCTGATTTGCATCGACTGCTGAAAAATGCTCTACACCATATTGCAGGGTTGTACTTTACTAAGTCTTCAGCTACTTTCTTATTTGCTTCCCCTAATTTCTTCAAATTATCTTCAAATTCTTCAGGAAATGTGCTCCATGTACATATGAAAAACTTCTTCTTCATTTCTCCACCAGTCCATTTCTTCGACCAATTTGCATAGATGTGTCTTGCACACCATCTATGTTCAGCTTTAGGGACGACATCTATTACTGCTTGGATTAGTCCCTAAAATAAGAAAATGGACAATTTTATATAAAAATCACATAATATATAAAAAAATTGAATAAAATTCACTAACAACATAAAAACTAACCTTTTGTATGTTTGATGTAATTGTTAAAGCTTTTCCTTGATCTTGAATCTCCAACTCCTTAATAAGCTATTGAAGAAACCACTTCTAATTCACTTTATTCTCATTGTCTGCAACTGCCGAAACTATTGAAAAATTTTGATTTGATGTATCTTTCCTAACAACAACTAAAACTTCTCCCTTGACATGTCCCTTAATAAAACTTCCATATAAACTTATAAGTGGCCTACATTCCTCTTTCCAACCCTTTTTCAAAGCATCAAAGCAGATGAACATCCTTTTAAACACTCTTTTACCCCCTTTTAACTTATCTTTATCCAAATCTATCTCGCAACTGCTCCTAGGATTAGTTCATTTCACATGATCAATATAGGCTTCCAAGTTCAACGACAGATGAAGCTTCTTTATGGTTTTATAAAGATTGTTAGGTGGGTAGGTTTAATATGATAGTGACTTTCACCTCCTCAATAACAAAGAAGAAGATGATAAAATGGGTGAACAGATGGGTATAAGTCGCTTTTAAGGAGAGGGTTTTTCACTCTGATGTTTTATAGGGTAAAATAAGCTAAGGGATGGGCTTTTTTTTGGACACAACTGAGGGAAGGACTTTTTGGAGACAAGAAAGTAATGCATTAGTCATGGGTCCCACATGTCCAACTTAGCCTCTTTTAACATCAATTTAGGCTTCCGTTTAAGTGAGGTCTTAATTGAGATGATTTTGGACCCTTAAGTTCTAAATGGGAACTTAAGTTCCAGATGGGAACAAAAAAATGAATAAGGTCTAATCCAGACTTTGGGCTAAAGTCCACGGGCCAATTTGGACTTTTGGCCATTTGAAATATAAAGCCTTAAACTTTATTATATTTTATATAATAAATAAAAAAGAAAAAGATGTTATTTATATGATAAGTATTCCATTTTTAATATATTCAATAATAAAATTTCGAGCGCCGATAAGTTCTTTTGATCTCATTTGATTATGGTTTTAATGCTTCCGTTATTATTGATTTTCTTTCTTCTTATAGTCACACCCTACGAGGTCTTGTCCTAGAGCCACTAGATCTACAACTAGGACAGTCGACACGAGTGTTGCTCTAAGGACTGTAAATATTATATGCAGTGATATATCTACTCCTTTAGGACATGTTAGAGGTTTCAATCTCCATGGCCATGTAGTGATGTTCCCGGTCCTTGTGGATAGCTGTCCAGTTGCCTTCATGCTAGATAACATTACCCTTGTATATTGCTTACTTTTTCTCGATCTATACTTTTGATTGCTTTCCTTCGTCTCTTGACCATTGTCTTTGTTGGAACACAGGTTTCTATAGAGGTGGCTCAACATCTCTATTAGTGTGCCTCTAGACTGATCAATCATCATATTTAGTATTCTTCTGCTATCATGGTAAGCGTTTCATCTTTACCTTTTTATGCATGTGATTTATATATTTATTGTATGTAATTCAAAATGCTAATACATGGAAAATGCAGCGTGAGTCTGAAGAGATAGCCTAATGACATGTGGAGACCATCTAGTAGCACATGGAAAGGGAGGTCTATTATTAGTAGGAGATTAACAGACTACGATTCGAGCTCCATCAGCAGAGGATGTGAGATTCAGGCGATGGCCCTAGTAGGAGGAGTGCCCCTGAAGATGATGATGATGTTGGGGAGTCTTGATCTCGTAATCTTGTCTTCATTTTTTGCTTTTTATTTTATGATCTAATTTGTACTAACGTTTTACAGTTTATTTGCACTTTATGACATTTTTATTGATGTACAATTGTATATATGCATACATTTGCCTTTATTTCTTCTTTCTTCTTCTTTTCCTTTCTTAATGTTTACAAATTATTTTCATAACCTCAACATTCAAAGGTTATGGGCCCTTTTTGGTGTTTTGGGTTAGTATAGAACTTTTTGGGAAAGAAAGAGAGCCATCATATAGGTGGGAAGAAGAACCCACGCATGTGGATTTGTTATATCCACAATTGTGGATAAAACTGACGGGTTCATACAAGTTCATGGATTTTCTGTTTAAAGCTTATTTAAAAGCACCTTTTAGGTGATTTTGGTTAATTTGAGACATTTGGTAAGGCTTAAGGTGAGTGAAGTACTTTTATGAGGCATGGTTGAGGTTAGTCTTGGTGAAGTAAGAGGTTTTCTTTGAGGTATAAGAAAGACACACTGGAAGAGCTTGGAGCCTTTGGTTGTGCTTCAAAACTTTCCAGCATATCCACTATGATTTTGAGTTTTTATGAGAAGTTGCTTCATTTTGGGACCTCATGAGCATGTTTTCCTTTTCAACACAATAAATGAAGCAAATGAATGACATATATCTCAGATAAAGCAGTAAGTAAATAAGTAGCATACGAGCATGCAAGAGATAATAAATCAAAACAAACAAAATAGAACAAAAATAAAATGGGAAAAGAGATTAAGGATTACAACCCTTATAATGACCTATTCTAATAAATAATCCAAATAAAAATAAATAAAAAGGGAAGTCGATATTGAGGATTAGGTCGCTTTATAATAATCTATTATGATAAATAATCAAAATTGAAAATAAAAAGAAAAATCCTATTCTAATAAATCCTACACAACAAGGTTAATACTCAAACACATGCAAGCAAACATTTCTTTATACCAATTATATATAATATTCATTCATCCACATGATAATTAATAAGGAAAGAAAGAAAGAAGAATTAACTAAGTAACAAAATAAACATCAAAACAAATAATAAATAAGGATGCAAATGTAAATACATGTCTCATGTAGTGGGTAAGGATGAATACCTCAAGTAATTCCACAAAAATTCCCTAATTAGGAATCTAATTGCAATATCATTGGTATTTTCTTAAAATGGTATGCGAATAAATAATTATGCGAAAAATGAGAAAATGCGAATAAATAAACATTAATTACTTTAACTATAGAGCTTTAAAATTTACAATAATAAAAAATGATGTCTTTATGTGCAAAGACCTCACTTTTATTACATAAAAAAATTTCAACTTTATGTTAAAATCTCATTTTCATAAAAATAATACCATAAAACAATAAATAATAAAAATGCAATATTTAATAGAAAATAATGATATTTTAGGTAAGAAAAATATAGATTTCAATCATAAAAATAAGGAAAATTACTATTTTTATGTTAAAAATAGAAACTTTAAATATAAAACAAGTAAAATACTATTTAATAAAAATGTAATATTTATTCAAAAAAAAGATAAAATAAAATAATATTCTTATTTTAAAACAAAAAAAAGGCACAAACTACAATTTCTACTCACAAAAATGAAACATTTAATAAAATGGGTAATAAGATGATATGAACATGGTTAATTTGTACTAAACCCATATTCAATCTATATGTCTTTGCCAAGGATTGTTCAATGAATCAAGCAATAAAACTCTAACTCCCAATAAGACCCTTAAATAACATGTATTTAAGAACCTTTGTTATAAAGAATTAAAGGTCAATGAAAACCTAATACTGAACTAAACTAATTTTGAGTTTAAATCAAACTAGGTTTGAAAGTACCAAGTCTTCACTTGATAAATTCACTCAGTTCTTTTAAGAACAAAAAAAAGGACTCTAACCTATCAAAATTTGATATCAATCAAAGAAAATTCAACAACTGGTTTGTTTACAGCCCTAAGAAGACTATTTATAGTGCAAACTTAATTAGGAACAAAGTTAGAAATAAAAAAACTTCCAAAACATCAAAAAGGAAACCCTAATAAAATAAGGAATTGAGTCAGTCATCACACATGGCTGTGTATGAAATTACACATCGCTTTGTGCCTCAAAATTCACTTGACTAATTTCTTTCAGACACATCTGTGTGTAATAATGCACACTGCCATGTGGACAGAACACGAATCAGGCATGGCTATATTAGATTTAAGACACGACCATGTTTAAAAGAAGACAATCGAATTTGCGAAAATGGTCTTCATAAAAGTTATAGGTCTTTGTCTTAGCTTTCCATATCATTTTGAATTACCTTAATTTAACTTCAATATCAAAAGTTATGGCCAAAATATTGAAGTGTGCTACCAATATACAAAAAGATAAGAATCAAACTCAAAGTTACTTCAACTCAAGCACAACCGTGTCTCCAAGTTGCACAGCCGTGCACCCTTCTTGAACCTAAATTAAATAAACAAAATGTAGCTCTCTCATCTTGGATCTTAGTTTCATTTATCTCACGCCATATGGACTTTATAAAGTCATACAGAGCATATTTAAACTTTTTAGTTTTAGCCCTTGTAGTTGGTCCATTGTATTAAGCAAATCATCAAGCTTGGTACTTATTTGGTTTGTATCATTCCCTCCTTCCACAGGAAGATTCATCCTTGAATCATCAACCTTGTCCAAATCAAAGGAGATAAGTCAGAAATATTAAAAGTAGCACTAACACCATAATCACCAGGCAAATCTATTTTATAATCATTAACCCTTTCCAGAACTTGAAAAGGACCATCACCTCTAGGATTCAACTTAGACTTAGGCAAACCAGGAAACCTTTCCTTTCTAAAATGAACCCAAACCTAATCACCCGATTTAAAGATCACTTCGACATGGCCTTTATCAGCTTGTTGGGCAACTTTTGAATTCTTTTATTCAGTATTCATGCACACTTTTTTCATATAATTTCCTAACAAAATCAACCTTCTTTTTACCATCAAGATCAACTCTCATATGCACTGGCAAAGGAGATAAATCTAATGGACTCAAAGGCACAAAACCATAAACAACTTCAAAAGGACAATAACGAGTAGATGAATGCATGCTACGATTATAAGAAAACTTAATATGTGGCAAACATTCTTCTTATGATTTTAACTTCTTTTTAATCAATGTGTGCAATAATTGTCCTAAAGTGCAATTTACTACCTCAGTTTAACCATTAGTTTGGGGGTGGCATATAATAGAAAACAACAACTTATTCCTCAATTTACCCCACAAATTCTTCTAAAAATAACTAAGAAATTTAGCATCCCTATCACTAACAATATTTTTAGGCATACCATGTAAATGCACAATTCCCTTAAAGAAAAGATTGGCAATATTTGAGGCATCATCAGTTTTATGACAAGCAATAAAATGTGCCATCTTAAAAAAAGATCCACAACCACAATTATTGAATCATTACCACATTTAGACCTAGGTAAACCCAAAATAAAATCCATGGAGATATCAACCCAAGGCACACTAGGTATAGGTAGTGGCATATATAACTGATAACTCGTATTTATATATATATTTTATGCCAATTTTTATTATAAATATTGATGTTTGCAATTTTATTATTGTGTATTTTATTTTAATTCAATGGATTATTTAATAATAATTTCATTTTTGCTATTGGGCTTAATTTTGTGAATTTATTGTCATTTAGGTCCTGTTCAGAAGCCCAGAGCCCATCAAGGCCCATTTTCTGTTTCAACCCGTGCTAGCCCCGTGCAGAAGCCCTCCAGACCCGTGCGTTCAGCACGGATTGTGCCGTGCCCTGTGTGCGTAGAGCCGGATAAGCACGGACCGTGCAAACTGAGCTTCAGCCATTCTTGAACATGGGTCAGCAATACGCTCCGTGTCTAGGACCCCGTGTGCGGAACTTTCTCAAGTCACAGTCCGTGCAACTTATTTCAGCCCCGTGCTCATAATTACTGAAGTATATAAGGCATCTAAAACCCTAACTTTAGGGACACGAGAGGACACTGGAGAACATATTTTTCAGCATAACAACTTGGAGAAAAACCCTGGCCGCCGAAGGAAGCTGAAAAGACAGAAGATAGGAAAAACCAGAAGATTCAGAGACATTGTTTTGAGAGAAGATTATTACTGCTTTATTTTTTCTCTGTTGTTTTGATTAATACTATGTCTGGCTAAGTCTTTATAGAGTTTGGAATCGTGTAGCCAGGATTAGTACTTGTTTGGATTTTATTCATTTCAATCTATTTTTATCAATCAATGCTTTATATTTTGCTTTCTTGCTTGTGTTTAGTAAAGGCCTAACTAAATGCATGTCTGTGGGTGATTCTGTAACAACGAGAGTTGCACATTTCATTAGCTCATAAAATCTAAATCACTGAGGATCCTTGATCACGAGAGTAGACAAGTTCTTCGGGGAGAAATAGTTTGTTAAAGAACTTAATAAATCTAGGTTATTCATTAGACCACAAGAGTAAGCTAAGTTTAACCTAGATATGCCTGAGTGACTTTGAGAGAAGCCTCAGGAACTACAGAACAAACTACCCTTGATTGAGATAAATAGATTGTTTCGATTGAATCCTGTAATCCGAGTAAGTGCCTGGCGAGCGAATTCCAAGCTCTAGTTTTTAACCTTGATTTTTCCTTTTAGCAAATTTTATTGTTTTATCTTATCTTTAGCTCAACATTCACCATTAATTATTGATTGTATTAGCTCATAGAATCCATAGCCATAACTAGTGCTAGAAATTACTCCTTCCCTGTGGGAACGATACTCTACTTATCATTATACTACTTGTTCGATCCGTACACTTGCGAAAATTGCCTGACATAACCCAATTCAACAAAAATGAAACAATCTTTTAGCTTATCCAATGGGACCCATTATAACACCATGAATATATTAAGAAGTGGAAAAGAAATTCATGAAGTTGGTTACTGTACCAACAATTTGCCTGTAAAAATAGTGTTCTATGGAAACAAATTAACGAAGGCTTGGTGCCTCAGGATTACTTTTGGACCGAGGCACCTGTTGGCTTCAAAGGCTAAAAATTGGATATGACTGATAGTAATGATTCTAGTGATAACTATGAAGATCAAACACTTATCGCTGAAGGGATAAAAGTGGTGTAGAACGCAATAGATTGTGATTTTCAAAATGCTATCCAAAATTATATGCAATAAGTCAATAATTATTTCAATAGTACTATCCAAAAGACCCTATAAGAGATCACAAATGCATTCACCAAAAAAATTGAACAGTTAGTCAAGAAAGAAAGTTAGAGTTCTGCCCCAAGAGTAGTAGTCGAGCATCAGAACAAATCTGGACATTAATCTACTGCTAAACAAAATTTCGAAGAAGTCCAGATTCATGATGATGATAGTAAGACAAATCTAGGCTTGCAGCCTGAGATTTATAATTAGGAAGTTATTAAGTAAGAAAGAAGCCTGGGGGCAGTATTTCTCAAAAGGAACAAGCAGTTCCCTAGGGCCAAGAACTAATTCCCCAGGGTCACATCCAAATTCTCAAAAGACAAGAGCAAAGCATGGGCGTAATATTCCACCTAAGGAACAATCAATTTCTCAAGGCGAAACACTAGTTCCTCAAGGTCAAATTCTGGTTCATCAAGCCTGTTTGCCTTCTCCTTAACCTTTAAGGGTGGGAGTAAACCTGAATGCAGAAAAGGAGGCAATGATTATTAAGGAAGACCCTTTTCCATTAGTAGCAATAATTAGCTCTGTTAATGTAGATCTTAGAACTTTGCTAAACCTAAAGAAAAAAATAAAAGAGGAAGACGCTTAGGACACACTCGGACAAAACCTCTTGAAAATATGAGCCCCAAGAATCCATTATTCCTATAGGTTAGGAAGAAAGATTTAAGGATGAAGGCACAAAGTAGTAGGGGTGTGAAAAACTGACCCAACCTGATGAACCAACCTTTAACCAAATAGACCCGAGTCGGTTCAGTTTTAATTTTGGATTCTTTGTAATTTTTCGGTTGGAACCAACCTGACCACAAACTAAATTTTAATATATTTATTTCCCTAAAATCTAGTAATATAACTAGTGTAGCAAAGTAATAAAAGTGATAAAGTTGTACCTATATGTCAGAGGTTTGAATCCCAGTAATGTAACTTTGTGTTTCTGCTTTCATTTGACAAAAAGTGATAAAAACCTTATAAAATACATTACCAAGGCTCGACCTTAGGTTTTTAATTGGGAGAGGCATGCGCTTTAGCCATTTGGCTACTACAATTTATTTATTTTTTTTAGTTTCATTTATTATAATTACTACTTATTTGGTTACCTGAAAATCGACTTCCACCAGGCCAAAAATATTTGTTTCGGTTCTGTTTTGGATTTTGGAAAAAAGAAAACCCGACCCAACCTGAACCTATTCGATGTACACCCCTACAAAACAAAATAAATTTCAAAATCCCAGCTGGAGACAAATTAAATTTAGAAACATTTGGAAGCCCACACTAAATGGCAGAAACCCAACAAAAAAAAAAGAGGTTCTCAGCCCTAACTCCAAATAAGAGGTCGTCACCTATATAAAACTTTCTTAAAGACAATTATAACAATTATAGATTTAGGCTAAGGAAAGAGGAACCACCTGCACTAGGATTCAACAAGAAACGACCAATATTTATGGTGCCACCACCTATTGCACCAAGCAAATAATGGCATTGAGTGGAAAATAAAAATTTTCCCCAAGGCCTCAAGCTATAAGGGATTCACTTTCTAACAAAGAGGAATCCATAGTGTAAAAGGCTAATAAAGATGTCATAGAGATTCTGAACACTCGGGGGCAATTTTCCCAGGAAAAGTAGAGGGGAATTGGAGTGATGTCACAATTCAAGCTACAAGGCCGGATCAACCTAAAAAGGTTATTCTAGAGAAATTATAAAGAGAGGTAATCAATGTAATATTGGTTTTTCCAATTATTGTCGATAGGAAAAAATCCATCAATGTCTGCTTTATGGTAGATTCAATTACAACACTGAGCTTTAAAAAGGTATTTTTTTGCATGGGACTATACTAAAATGCTAAGTCAGATGGTTGAATACTATCTCCCTGATAAGCCTAAGAAGAGTGTCAAAGGAGGTAGAGTTGAAAACATTTCCCACTATGTGGGAAATATGGGAAGTGAAATCTAAATAAATGAAATAATAACTAGCCTTTGGCCAGTAATTTGTCACTTAGTGGTAATATTTTACTTTTTAGTTTTTTAACTACTACTACAAATAAATTAAGTTTGAATTTTGCAAGTTTTGGCTTGTTTCTATTTATTGGTTTCTTTTGGTGCATGAATAATTGTTGTGTTGATGAAATTTCAGCATTATAATGATTGGAAATTGGACATTTTAGTTTTATGAGTAATGCATGGTTGTGGTGTACACATGTGGTGTGGTCAGTGATGCAAGAGTTGATGATGATCTAGGAATTCTAGTAGCACACGTTTGGTCAGAAAGTTGAATAACATAGTTAATGGAAAGGGTGCAAAATAAATCCTCAAAGACAAAAGAAACAATTCAAACCAAGCAAATTAATAAAATGCCAAAAATGAATGGTAAGGTCCATACATCAAGTAGAATAAGTTTTAAGGTATGATGCCTGTTAAAAATGCAATTTTTCATGAAAATGGCCCTAAGGAAATGAGGATGGTTCTAACAACATTGACCAAATAAATCATTTTATTTGTATTTTGCTTGAGAAAAATCAAAGCAAATATTGGTGGTGAAAATAGAGCATGGAGATTCAAAGAAGAAAGGCAATTCATGATTATC